>MNCI01008086.1:735208-756429 GCA_015680685.1 Gnetum montanum | reverse complement strand
GAAGATGCATCCTTGTTATCCAAGTGGATGGTTTAACCAAATGCATTAATGCGAAGTCACTGGAAGTGGTTGGTTTGAGCCAGAGTTGGAATGAGATTCGCCAAATCACATTAATCATCAAACACACAAGGGGCTGTACACCACCTTGTTCTTGGGATTCCATTCCACTTCTTTTCTTTCCATCCTTCTCTCCATTGTTCACCTCATTGCCGATTATATCATTAGTGTATATCTTGGTTAATGCTTTGTTTTCTTCTTGGTAAATTCTTGCGGTTAAGACTTTAACTCTTGTTCCAAAGGACATTCCCAGAGCCTACGAACTCTTTGAATGTGGGATTGTCAGGGCATTAAGGGCATGAGCCTGCTTTGGGGAGGACCCACTGACATTCCTATTTGGAACATCAATTAACTTCTTTTCCTTAACATTTTTGCAATTAATTTTATTTTTGTTCATTTCCATCTTGACATCACTTCATCGATGCCACAGTTGTCCCTTTTCACCTATCTTTCTTACCCCTTTTCTTTCTCCATTCTAACGCTACCGGAGGTTCGCAATTAGTCATGGGGGTACGGGGCCTGCTTTTTTTGATTTTTCTCCTAAGCCCCGCATTTTTTCGTTTCTCTTCCTAACCCCTACACCTTCGGTAGTCATCATCCACATTTTCCCAGATCCATATCAGCCATACCACAACTTAGCCAAGGAACTTACACCGAAGAAAGGTATGATTCACTTAATAATTCAATTACCCTTGCTAATATGTGATTGTGTTATGTGTGTAGATGGCAATCATACAACAACAGAATGGATCTGGAGCAAACACTTGGAGTGGAGCAGCATTGAAGCCGCTATGCAAGGAGCAGAATTGATAATGCGCTTACGGATGGACAACGAAAGGCGAAATCTAGGCATTGGCAGCAGCAAGACTTTTCTCTCTTCTTCTCTTCTATTCTCTCTCCTCTTTTCTCTCAGCTGCCAACTGTGGCCTGATGTCATTGTAATAAGGTGTTCACCCTTGTTATCATGAACAGCAGTTTTTGTTAAATCTTGTAATAAATACCGTTCACATGTCATCCCATTAGTTCCGTTTCCCCTAATAATCCCATACCTACCTGATATCATTGTAAGGAACTCAAGGACGAGTTTTCATTCAGTCATGGGGGTATGATGAGACGCGACTTGCACTGGGCCGCGATATCGCGTATGCGATATCGCGTCCTACTGCCATATCTATAAATAAGAGGCGGCACTCCCTTCATTTCCCAATCCTGGCTAGTGTAGCGAAGCTCTGGCAGATTGATCACTCCAGAGTTAGAATTTTTCCCCATGTGCCCGCAGTAGGAGTCCTAGAGTGAACGGCTCTTTATTCGAGCAGCTTGTAACCTGAACCCAAGTTGTGTACGGCAATAAAGACGAACTTGATTGGATAAACCTTGCAGCACGTGGTTTCATTTATTGCTTTCATTTACTGCTTTCCTAGTGCGTTCAAGTACGACTTGATTACGAGCGTCTACGGACGTGTACGGCTAGTCAAGGAATCGGCTGCTTGACGCAATGCATGAGTACGACTCAATTACGAGCATTGGCTGCTTGGTAACCCAGTAGCGTATTCCAGGATTCTGCGCTTGGTAACTCCCGGGTCTAATGTGTACGGCTAGTTGAGGAATCGGCTGCTCATTGCTAGGCTAGATCGTGTGATAAGTACGACTTAGTTACGAGCACCCACGGGTGTGTACGGCTAGCTAAGGAATCGGCTGCTTATCAGACTTAAGCTAAATAGGTGCCTCAATATGACCACTTCGAGCACTTGCATTACGTGTGGTGATCCCAGTAACGATTAGCGTTTGGTAAGCCACAGTTGCATAGTTCAGGGTGTGTCCGGTAAGTGGGAACGGATGCTGACGCTAGTTAATTTAGACTTAAGACATTAGTTAGAGTTAGCTTAGTTTCTCAACCCTTTCCTCTCATAGCTTAGAAGATAAACTTGAAAATACCAAAAGAAATCACATACCTTAGACTTGCTTAACCATACACCGTGACACTTACAAGCAAGCCTGGGAAGACAACGAACGATTAACCCCAAGTGTTTCTTGTGGTGTTAAGGCATTTAGTCTGCAGAGTTTGACCGGATCGTGCGTGCACGCTTGTATTCATATGGTTGAGTGTAGGGGTACCTCGCCACTCATCAGCTATATAGTGATCCACCTTACTTATGTCCCCGGTGCCAATTAGAGTACCCTCACTTGCACAACCACATGAGTAACATGACTACCCTATGAGACCCTTGGTCATTATTGATAATGACTCATTGATCCCTTCTAAGGGATCCTACGCATGTGTATTTAAGAACCTGTGCCTAATTCATGGCTTGGATAGCTACTCATGATCCTACACCATCCATTGCCCATCATCTCATACAACCAAGAGCTCCATGAACCTTCATAGGTATCCTATGAAGAACACGAAGTGGATGTGAGACCTTGCTTAGAGGTTGAACGGTATCCGAAAGATCTCTGCATGCAAGTTGGTGGCTATATACATGGCCTAGTTGAACCTCATACCCTCCAACAACACCTCCTTCATCACTTGTGCCTATTCCACCCTAAGGATCTTGCCTTGAGAGAGCAACTTTGGAAAGGCACAAGTGTGAAATAGAGGGTAGAGGTCTTGCACCTTAGGCATTAGCACATCTTTAATTGGTATGCCTTTGTGAGATTGAATGGCCCCCAACTAGTCCTCAATCTTTTCTCTATGGTCCACCTTTCTGGTAGTCTTATTGACAATCATTGGGCCATCAGTAGGGATGCTAAAGAGGTTGGCAAAGAAGGCCTCATTGAGGTCCATCATTATCTTCATGCTATCACCTAGGTGACAAATTACATAACATTGTTGCTAAAGTAGTTGATTATGGTAACCATTTTAGGCATTGGGATACTTGGGCTAAGGGCCAAAAATAGGTCCATCAACCTAGCACATATGAGTTAATCCATTAGTGCATTTGATGCTTTATGGAATAGCTAATGTTGCACACCCTTCACATCACCATAATTCATATTAAGGGTGGCCTCTATGCAGCTTGTGGTGATCACTGTCACCTTGGTTGAGGTAACTACCACCATAACAAAGGCAAATCGATGTCAACATTAGCATCATGCAAATGAGGCAAACTAAAAGGCATACATGAACAACCACATGAGCCAAAAAATAGATACGTATGTGGTACAAATAGGGTGTGAGATGAGGGTGGTGCTACAAGCACCTCCTCAGTGTTAATCTCACTAGTAGTCCACTCCTCATACAACCAATTATGGGTCCTACATCACTCATACACCTTCAGGTATTGGGTAGGGTAAGCTCCAAATCAAGCCCCACATACTTAATCATAGCTACCCAAACATTTGTGCTAGATGAGAACATCTCCAAGGTAGTGCAGGTCAAGGCTAGAGTGTTCACCTCATCATGCAAGCCCTCCTCATCAACCCCAAACCTAGTGTTAATCATGAGCTGTTAGCAAATTAACATGAGCTAGTAGCAAAGAAAAAAAAACATTGTGAGAACCATGAAAGCACTTATCCTCCAACATAGTAGATAGTTCTAGGTGGGTTTTGAAAAAGGGTATGCACCCGCAATGCGATAAAAAGGGTATTGCTCTTGTTGTAACAAGAAAAGCCCATCATGCACCATATCCTAGATAGCTATTGGGCACTCTTAGGACCTTTGCCCAAACCACCTATCTCATTAACACTAATAGTGGGCTCATCTATGATGAATTTCAAGATGCCCTAGTTAGCTCTAAGCAACAATGTCTCAAGTGATATCACTTGCAACCTCCACTATCAAGTGTGATCACATGATCACACTAAACTGTTATAGTAGAATTACATGAACTCATGAGCCCTTATCCAAAACCACATTGCTTGATGGCCTACCTACATATTTGGTGTAGGTGTGTTGGGAATAGGTTCACTCATGTAGCATAAGATGCTCACGAGCTCAACTACAATCATAATAGGCTTCAGTAGCACCCTACAACCTCCAAGTAATAAGCAAAACATTAGTATACATACATAGTTGTAAATTTTGGCATTATATTATTAAGATAAGTTAGTAAAATTAGCATGATGTAACATGGACTAACAAAGAAAAAAAATCCTAATCTTGGAAATGCACTTTGGGGCCCTGTAGGTATAGGACATCAACGAATTCATTTGATGCACCTAGTACTCACTAGGGTACAACACAATTTCACAGGCATAGTGCTACATTTTTCAGGTTTAGCATCAAGCATAGTTAACATAAAATTTTTGCAAAATTTTTCTGACTCCAGATTGCCTTCGTTGAGAGTGTAGTCCAAAAAACTACAAAATTTTTCTAACTTTAGGCTACCTCTATAGAGAGCATAGTTCAAAAAAAAAGGCAAAATTTTTCTAACGTTGGGATCACCCCAAGTACACTCTAAAACGTGGAGAGCATAGTCTCAAAGTAAAAATGCACATTTTTGTAGATACATTTTAATAAACACTTAGCGAAGCAAACATTTTGACAAATACTTTGGTGGCAATAACCCTTCCAAGATGTGGGTAGCATAGTTTTGGCTATGATAGTGGAGAGTGTAGTCTCCATGCATATTGTACCACCATGCTACTGCGTCCACACTCCTATCCTACTTGTTAAGCATTGCTCTTTCTCTCTCTTCATTGCTACTTGCCCACTCCAAACAAGCTCTTGTGTCAATCACGGTTCTGGCTTTGATAGCCATGTTGTAGCACGCAATGGTGGCTGCAGCTCCCCACGGCTATGTTGCAAGGTGCAATGACAACCATCATGGCCACACTACAGGGCCACTACAAGGCCCTAAACCCATCAACTCCCAAAATCCATGGCTTCCCCATAAAAAAATGCCCCATGCACACCAAAACCCCATGGCTTAAAAAAATTTGACACACTACAAAAATCTCCTCCCATATGCAGCAAAAAATAGACCAAACCCTCCTCACAATCACACCCTCCCTATTGTCGCACTACACAGAAATAGTGTGTGATAGTTGTGGCCACCACCATGGCAAGATGCCATGGTAGGTTGCACAAGAGACTACGCTCCCAAACCCTTACCAAGGATAATAGAAGTAAAGAAAACAAAAATGGGAAAAAAGAGGGGACAATGTAGTTGATGTACTTGACTGACGCTAATGACCTAGTCTCCTTCACATGAGCTTGTTATAGGTGGCCCAATGCTCTCTCCCCCTTAGTGATGTTCACCAATCTTGGGTGTAGGCATCCACTTTGGTGCGTCATTCTCCCCAACTATGCTCTCCATTGGTAGTAGCGCAATAGCAATGGGAAGGCTACGCTCTAGATGTCACATTTGAAAGCAAGAAAATGCATCTATATACCTTTCTAGGATCATTTAATGATCCACAAACCTAGGACTATGCTCCACACTAAAGGTCCAATGGAGAGCATAGTTGGATGAGAGCATAGTCAGGTGAGGGTGTAGTCACCAATACTTAGCCTGGAATCATGATTTTTTGTTGCCTTATAAATGTGCAACTTAATTTCACTTCCCCAAGCATGACCAACCCTCCTTAGAATAGCATGTTTAACACATCTACGATCTGCTAGGATCTAAAACTAGGACGCATACGGCCTGTCAAGGCCTAAAATTGGCACAAACATGCTTACCTCCCATAATAACTTACATGCATACTTAGACAAAGTTCACTACATTGTTTTTTCCATTTGTGCACATTGACTTTGTGAAATAGGTGTTGCTTGATGTTTTCTTGGTTGATTTTGTAGGGACATGACATGAATATGCTCGAGCATCTCCTCTTACCTCTGGTCCTCATGGGGCCTAAAGGAGACATTAAGTGATGCATTGACCCTCAATGTATTAACATTGAGCCTACAACCTACACCAAATACATAGCCTTTGTAGAAGTGCCACTAGATTGGCTCGACCATCTAGTTAAGGCTCTCAACCTAGAGGCAGGGAACATCATAGAGAATCCCCTTATTGAGATCCTTGTGATAGCACATAATGATGAGGCAAGAACACTAAAGCTAAGTTCCTTGGTAGAGCTCCAACATGCCCAAGACATCGCTAGAGTGCTCAATGATAACGTCAAAGCCATTGCATGATCATATGAAGACATACTAGGCCTAGATCCTTGGCTAGTCCAACACAATATCATCCTTGATCCTTCATTAAACCATTTAAGCAAAAAGAGAATAAGGTTAGACTTGAGGTGGTGTTAGTAGTTCATGATGAGATCACCAAGATTTATAAAGCTAGTTTCAACTGGGCTATTAATTATGAAGATTGGATCTCCAACATCATAGTTGTGCCTACGAAAAATGAAAGTATATGAATTTGCATAGACTTTCAGGAGTTAAACAAGGAAACCATCAAAGATGACTTCTTGTTGCCCAATATTGATTAGTTGATCGATACCATAGCTAGAAACACCTTGTTGTCCTTCATGGATGGGTTCTTAGGCTATAATTAGATTAGGATCAAACTTGAGCACTAACTCAACACAACCTTCATGACACCCTAGGGTACATTTTGCTATACCATGATAATGTTTGAACTAAGGAATGTAGGGGCAACATATCAACACATGATTACATATATTTTTAGCGCTTTCATGCTAAGTTTTCTCAATGGCTACATCAATGACATTTTAGTTAAGTCTAGAGTGGCCCATGACCACACAAATGATCTAGACTTAATGCTTAAATGTTGCCTGAGACACAAGCTTAAGCTAAACCCCAAGAAGTATGTTTTTGATATTATAATGGGCTGGATGCTTAGTTTTGTAGTATCTAAAGTAGGTATATGCATAGACCCTAACAAGGTTAAGGCCATAACCAATTTAGTACCATTGGCAAATCTTAAGGAGCTATGAGGGTTGCAAGGTAGACTAAAATTCATACACAGGTTTATTGCCTACTTAATCAATAAGTTACAACTAATGCAACATTTGCTAAAGAAAGGAGTCCACTTCTAGTGGATAGCTCAATGCCAACAAGCATTTGACAAAATTAAGCAAGAGCTAGCACAATTGCCTACAATTCATCCTCCTTAAGAAGATAAACCTTTTTACATCTACCAACATTACATTCATAGCCACAGTAACCACAACCCATGTAGGAGAGTCATATGACAACATCAAGGGGTGCCTTCTACAGGGTGAGCCTTTGTAACATTTGACTACTAAAAAAGATGTAGTATGTAACTGTTCGTAGCAGTACATCATTGTAGGTGATAACACATTATGTTGTAGATCCTACAATGGCATACTACTAACCTATGTAAGCAATAGTGAAGCATAAGTGATTGTTGAGCAAGTCCACGAGAGACTATGTGGAGGTCACATATCACCTAGGGAAATGGTAATAAAATCAGATGATTAGGCTATTATTGGCCTTACATGGAGAGCGATTATGTCTCAAAGGTCAAAACATGTGATATTTTTCAACAACATGGTAACTTAATGCACATGCCATCAACTAAATTGCATACAATGCAAATCATGTGGCTGTTCCAACATTGGGGCTTGGACATCATTAGACCCATAACGCCTAAGTCCTCCATAGGGCATAGCTTAATAATAACTACAATTGAGTATTTCACCAAATGGGTTAATGTTATTCCCCTTAAAAAGATGACATTGCAGTAGGTTTGCAAATTCATGTTAGATAACATAGTGACCTGTTTCCGGTTACCCATGGCCATCGTAATGGATAATGAGTTGTAGTTTAGTAGTGCTGAAACTAAAGCCTTTTGTGAGTGCTTTGGCATCAAACATTCCTTCTCATTACCATACTACCCTTAGGAAAATGGGCAAGCAAAGGCCACTAACAAAGTCATTTTCAACCTTTTGAAGAAAATGCTAAGCAACAACAAATGACAATGGCATGAACAACTAGTCTACGCACTTTGGGCCTACTACACACTACATCAAACAAAAATATGTATGACACCTTATAGCTTCATTTATGAGTCTGAAGCAATATTTCCACTTGAATTGCAGGTTTCATTGCTTTAGGTAATCCTCTTGGACTTCATTAATGAAAGTCAAATAATGAGTTGAGAATCATATATCTCAACTTAATAGAGGAGGAGCACATGTACACACTTGATCACATTAAATGGTACCAAGAAAAGCAATAGCAAAAGCACCATCACAGCCAACATCAACACTCAATCAAGAAAGGAGACCTAGTCCTCAAGGTCATTCATGAACCCATGGATAAAGTCTCAACTAACTAGGAATGACCTTTCTTGGTCACTAAGGCCTATAACAATGGATCATTTAGGCTTGCTGATCAAGATTGGAACAAGTTTGCCAATTATATGAACCATTTGTACCTAAAGCCATATTACATCTAACATGCAACATCGCATATCAATCAAGAAAGGTAAGCATTCATTCACTATGATGCTAAATTGGCAAAGCATCTGTTTGCTATGATGTTAAACTAGCATAGCATTCATTCACTATGACATTAAACTAGCATGGCATTCATCTTCTATGATGTTAAACTAGAAAAGCGTTTGTCTACTATGATGCTAAACTAGCATAACACATTTTCTACGATGTTAAGCTAGTACTGCTCATTCATTATGACATTAAACTAGCATACAATAGTTTGCTAGGATTATAAACTAGCATAGCATGGTCTGCTAGGACCTTAAACTGGGTTCACAATCTACTAGGACCTTAAACTAGTAAAGCCATGGTCTACCAAGAGCTTAAACTATGTTCACGGTCAACCATTAATGATTCCTTCCATCTACAAGTAAGTGAGCACCACCCTTGCCCCCTTCCTACACCATACAAGCAAGCATTTGTAGTCCTAGAATGGAGCATTTGCAATGAGTGTAGAATTTGGAGCACTTGTAATGAGTGTAGAATTTGGAGCACTTGCAATATCTTTACCCCCCACAATCTTACTAGCTTTATGAGCACCTGTAAAGAGTGTAGCCTTTGGAGGAGCACTTGTAGCATCTTCACCCCTCACAATTTTATTGGCTTTATGAGCACCTGCAATGGGCATAGCCTTTAGAGCACTTGCAACATTTTCTCTCCCCCACAATTTTACTAGCTTTGTGAGCATTTGCAATGGGCATAGCCTTTGGGGCACTTGTAGCATCTTAGCCCCCTGTAATTTTTTTTAACATTTCTTTTTTCTTGTGTAGTTTTCTTGTCTTCTCTGAGTTGTGTTTGTAGGATGAAGCCCCAGGTCATTGTGCAAAGGTGCATCTCATTGCAGCAGCAAGTCACCACATCACTCCAATGTGCATGCTTGTACTAGCTAAGTTTCCCTATCCTATTATAGCCTACCCACATCCACTCTTGCATTCCAATACCCTTTAATTTCTTGCCTAGCCAAGATTACAAATCCTCTTGGATGCTCATGTGTTGTGACTACACAAAACCCTCTATGCATGTCTCATAAAACACCAAGCTTCTAAAGTTGGATGTAACATAACTCATCCCATGGAAAGCCTCTGTTGGTCAATCAAAGCCTAGGAAGATGTAACATGAGCCATCCTAAGGAGGAAACACCTCTCGTATAAACATCATGTCATTTCATCAATGGTGAAGCAAATTCCATCTAGTAATATGCAAGAAAAAATAAAGAAAAAAAAAGAAAAAGGGATGGAGCACATCCCTAAGTAATCCAGAAACATTGCAATTTTGCAACTGGTCTAGCCCTAAATCTACACTGACTCTCTCACAAGCACCCTAATGAGAGGTCAACATTTTCAAGGGCAAGCCACTCTAGTGCCATGGTCACCATTAGCTATGGGGTCCTTGTGTTACAATATTCCCATTTGCACCCTACCTTCCCCTTTTTATCTACAGCACATCACCTACACCTTCTTTCACTTTCCACCTACCATATAGCATACTACTATCCAAAACACTCTTGAGCACGGTGCAGTGACATCCATCTTGCACTAAATAGAAATGTTGGTGCCAAGCTTGCTGTGGTGTTTTACTATTCATTGTCAATGTCTCTTGGACCACTCCTCCAAACATCAACAAGGAAGGGCCAATGAAACACTACCAAATTTGGACTATAGCATCTAAACTACAAATATGGCTAAGTGTTGATACTATGCTTGATCCTAGTTGAGAGTGTAATTAGCCTCTAGTAGAGGGCATAGTTAGCACAAAGGCTAGTTTTGCAATTTTTTCTAAGTGTCATTGTAAAGCCAAAAGCTACAAATTTTTCTAAGCATTGGAACTACGTTCTCCACTACCCTAGAGCATAGTTAGCCTCTCATGGAGAGTGTAGTCAGCATGAAGGCCTAGTTTTTGAAGATTTTTGTAAATGTTGAGACTATGCTCGATCCTAGCCCAAAGCATAGTCAAGAATAGTCAACTAGAAGCTAGTTTCTACAAGTTTTGATAAGTGTTGGGACTACTTTCATCCCTAGTCAGGAGTGTAGTCAGCTTCCAGTGGAGAGCATAGTAAGCATATAGCAACTTTTCCTACAAAATTTTCTCTAAGTGTAGGACTATGCTCTTCCCAAATCTAGAGTGTAGTCAAGCATAGTAAGCTAGAATGCCCTCTAGTGGCCTACACAACATGGCAACACCACTCAGATCAGATCCTACTCATCTTTGGTAATCATAGTTAGCAAAATGTGTCTCCTTTTATCTTCTTTTATCTCCTTTTATCCCCAAAATTGTAACTACACTCTATCCCATGCAAGATAGTGGAGAGTGTAGTCCTAAAGCATAATCTCCAAAATTTCATTTTTTTCAGGCACCTTGTAGTCCTCTTAGCACACACACATGTAGTTGGCAACATAGTCATAGTCTCATAGTCTCGTAGAATTTGGCAAAGCACAGTAAAGCACAACATCGTCAACACTAGTAGTACACCACATGAATAGTGATTATGCTCAACATAGTCCTAATTGTCTCCTTTGCCACATGGTAGTCACCCTGCATTTCACACTAAACCTAACTCTATAAATACCCCCACCCTCAACATTTTTAGGATTGGCAAAAAAAAAAAAATCTACGTTGGCAAAATTGAAGCATTGGCAAATTTCAAGATTGGATATTTTCTTGGCATAAGCAAACCCAAAGAGTGCTTGATAAAGAAGCAAAGACATATTGATGAAGTTGCAACCCACCAGGACATCATAGCTAATGGTACACCATAGCAGCTAATCCAGTAGAGGTAGACACCTCAATGGAACACCAATCTTCATAGCCAAACATCCCCAAGATTGTGACTACACTATCCACTGCGCTTGTTGTACATTGTGTACTTTCTAATCGCTTTTGGTGTTAACTATGCTCAACCTCATTTGGGGTGGTTCTCTACTTCTCTCTCTCTCTCTCTCTATATATATATATATAATTTTATTTGCATTTCTTGTTGTTTCATTGCATAGCCATGCCTAAAACTATGTTTGGACGATGGTCTCTACATGTTGTCACCCTCATTTTTGTTAAAAGACTTGACTATGCTTGACCCCATTAACACCGTTAACATCATTAACACCACTTGAACACTTAGCACTATTTTGCATTAGCATCACAACTAGCCATACTACATCTTGGTTACATCTGATAAGTCCCTGTTTGATCAACAAGATCATCTAGGGCACCCCATATCTACCTTTAGCAAGTCCTCATGTAGACTTAGGGTTAGGTTGTGCATTTTTGAACCTCTTGATGTTCCAACTATCGATGTTTTCAGTTGCTATAGTTTTCTGGCACTAGAAGGAGGGCCCACCCCTTTTTCAAGCTTTGTTGATGTTGTTTCATGAGCTCTCTGCATCGTAGTTGTCCACTAACCCATTGGTGTAGATTGGACCACATAGTCGGTCCCTTGGGACCCTGTGTGATAATCCTAAACCACACTTCTCTCCATTGTTTTGCTAAGTTCTCGTTGTCTTAAATTGAGGCATAGTTATCTCTAATGTAGATAGCGTAGTCAGATCTTTGTTGTGAAGAGTGTAGTTGGCTCTTTGCAATGGAGAGAATAGTTAGCATAGACAGCATAGTTAGCTCTCCATAGTGGAGAGTGTCATTAGTGGTATTAGCTAAAATAGGGTTAGTTTTAGCTTAGTCTACTATATTCTGCAACCAGAAACCTTTGCAGTTTCCCTTTACAACTTGATCTGCAACCATGAACTTGGATCAACCTCCAATGGCAATTTCAAATGTACTTGAGATCAAATGTTAGTTGCCTAAAGATCTTGCTCATAGAGTCCCATCATCATTTTTTCTCCTAGCTCATCCAAGCAGATGAGCATGACGTAGGCACTAACTATGAGAAAGCCTTATAGGATGAAGTGGATTAGTTCAATGCTTTTTTCGAACATGAGCCCCCCTTTTCCACCATCTTCCAACAAGAAATCCCTAGTCCAACCCCTCCTTGGGTTAGTTCACCCATCCTCCTGGAGATGGTCATAACACTAGCATCACCTTCCCACTCCTTCAAGCTTAGATCTATGCCTATAGTGGCAACCCACCAGATGCAATACACACATTATGATTCAATAGCTCCTTTCCACTTTCTTAGCCATCCTTGCTAATAAAAATCATGTCAAATTAGCCATATGTTTACATAGGGGTCGTCTTTAGGCCCTAAACAACTTAGGCAACCTATGTCTTACTTGCTTCGTTGGCACCCTTAGTGTTAGTCTAACCCACATGCATAAGACTTGCCCCAATCACTATCCCTATAACACAACCGATGCATCAAGCACCTCGTGTGTTTCTGCAACCTACAACCAGGTCATGGACCACACAACGAGCATAGTTGATAGCATAGCCAACATAGGCAGCTGGAGCATCCCAAAATTTAGTCTAGGCATTCCAACTGATCCAAACCTTAACAAAATAGGTGAAGTAACTCAAAGCCACCTCCTATGAAATAGTTAAAGTAGTGGACTTCTACTATAAGAACCTTATAAGTCCTACTATCTAGCCACTAACTCTGCCAACTAGTGTCCTGCTACCTTAGTTCATCAAGTACAATGGTGAAGGGGACCCCAACATGCATCTAGTGATGTTCAGGTTTGAATGCCTACTACTACAAGCCTAGTCGCATGCCATCATGTGCATGTTTACCATGCCACTAACTGGAAAAGCCTTATATTGGTATTGTGCACTACCCAAAGGCTTTATCTCCTCTCTAGAAGATCTCTTGAGCTAGTTTGTGACATGCTTCAAGTACAACATGAAGCTAGAAGCAAACTTGGACTAGCTAATGTAGGTCAAGCAAGGCTCCCTAGAGTCCATGCAAAAATTCATCCAATGATGGAGCACCTCCTTGAATACAATACAAGAGCCCATAGCGAAGGCACACCTCCTAGCTATCTTTAAGGGAACAGTTAATGATTTTATAAAATTGAAGCTTTACTATTTGGAACTACAATATCTAAGCCAAGCCTTTGCCCAGACCAAGAGCATACAAGATGCAACCAAAGCCAGTAAGGACTTGACCTACGTGGCCTACAAAAACCTTCATGTGAGGAAGGACAAGGATAAAGGAAAGTAGAATGTAACCATGGCAACTATGCCCAAAGAGGCTAAAACAACCAACCCAAGGCCAATGACAAGGCCACCTAAGGCCCTAGCCAACAACAAAGTCACTAGCCCTAGCACTACAACAACTAACCAGCCTGCATCACTGGTGGCCACAACACAAGCTACTTCAAAGGTTAACTTTGAGTGCAAGGATCACTCCAAGTACACCTCATTGCCACTGAAGCCCTTAGAGTTTCTAGAATAATTGTTAAAGACTAGGAACATCCAATATAAGCAAATTTCTGAGGATTCTCGTAGAAGGCATGATAGATTCTGTGAGCTACTCAGAAACCTTGCATTGGCAGCATCAAATGAGCCCCTAGTCCCAAAACATTTTAGGCTAGATCAGTTCTACCATTACCACCAATTGTTTGGTCATAGCATGAACTTCTATCTAGCCCTATAGGATGATCTCCAAAAAATTATTAATAGAGGTGAGCTAGTCCTCCATGCTACAAACCTAGTCAGGCCTTAAAACCAATCTATGAGGGTGTATAAGGATCCTTTGAATGTAGATTTTGTAGGCTATGTCATAAATGCTATTAGCATTGATGACAACCCAAAGCCAATGTAGAAGCCACTTGTGGTCTATGTGCCCTCTAGTAACACAAGGGCCTCTATAGCTCCTATAGGTTCATAACACTCTTTCATCATCAGAGTGCCACCTCAAGCACCTACAACTCCCTTCATGGTTAGGGTCTCACAACATGTCACAACAAAAATAGTTTAGCCACCATTTGACATCAAGATGCCACAACATGCTGACTCCCCACCTACTCAAAGTTTGGTAGTGGGAAATGCATCAATCCCTTTCCATCTAAGAGCTAATCCTACTAGCAACATTAACAGACACTCTAGGTGGCAACCCAGCAGGCCCAATGACTATCTCATAGATAGAATGATTAGGCAATGTCAAGAGCAAAGGGGGCTAGGTTTCCCAAAGTTGGTCCCTATATCTATGATTCCTATGGCCAAAACAATTGAGGAGGCCATCACCAACAACTTGCAACCAAGCACTAAGGCCCTTGCACAAGCCAAGCTAACAAAGCCCAAGTCACCTCTTCAAGAAATTTATCTCTTAGTGTGTATGGAAGAAGTCAAAGCCAATAATAACTCAATCAATGGCAAATAATTCATGGATGCATTAGCCTAGGTTAAGCAAGCACTCAAATAAAAGAACATAATGTTGAGCCTCTATGACCTAATCATGACCTCATTTTCCTACCATGAAGTGTTAGTGTAGATGCTGACCTCCATTCCTATTATGGAGGACATCCAGTAGATGAGAATTTCATCTATGCAGTGATGTTGCCTCCTACACCATAGGAATTGAGTTGCACATCCCTCACATTTTGTGATGAGGAAATTAAGGTCAACCCTGAGAAGGGTGAGGTCATAATAGCCCCTATGTTTATCATCATATGTGTTGGGCAATGTAAGATTTGGAGGGTTCATGTCAATGATGGGACAACAACAAATGTTATCCCATACACCATCATCAATAAGTTAGGCCTTATGGACCAAATCAAGCCAACGAAAACCACATGCTTGAGGTCCTTTAATGGGTCATGCATCATTGTTAAGGGTGCCATCACAATAGCCTTCATGGTAGGGGAGAAATTCCCCATCACTATTGAATTCATTGTCATAGAGGAAGTGCTCGACTTTTAACTTCATATTGGGCAAGCCATGGTTGGCCTAATTATAGGCCATCTCCTCTCTAATCCATCAAGAAATCCACCTTCCATACAAAGGTGGTGAGATTATTATCCATAGTGATAACATAGCCCCTCTAGCCATCAACAACATAGATATGGAGCAAGGGTTAGAGGTGGAATTTCTTGGTGATGTGTCTATAGCAAAAGATGAGAACAAAATGTATGACGCAGACCCACCCAAAAGGATAGAAGAAGCTAGCGACTTATCGAAGGATGCCCTATGGTTAGAATTGCCCTTCAATGTAACAAGTGAGGGTCCAGAAGACTAATGTAGATGTGTAATGATGATCTTGACTTATAACTAAACATGTTAGAATGATAGAAATTAATTAGTTTTAGCCCAAGTAGCTAAACTCTTGTAGATTCTTTCTATAAGTCTTAAATAGTTAGCAAGTTTTCACAATGTGTGGTTGAGTCAACTATCTAGAGTCTTTATTCGAGTAGTGATGTTTGGATGTATCCATGAATGATAATAAAAATTAATATTGATTCTTTCACATTAGAATACTTTGACTTAGATTAGATTTACTTTTAATGCAATTTATTTTTCATATAATTTATTAAAATTGAACATGGTTCATGCCCATTACTCATCATTGGCATCATTGCTAGGGAAGTTATTATGTTTAGAATAGTAGTGATTATACATAATCATGATAGTGGTTAATAAGGATTTCTCTTTTTTAATCATTATTATATTATTAAAAGCACATATATCATTAATTATTAAAATTAATTTCTCTAATAGATTAGAAAGCTTAAATTATGCTATAAATTAAATGAAGATAGAATTCAACCTATGGACCCATTCTACCCAAACTTTACATTTATCTTTAACCAAAATAAACAACTTTCATGGAAAGATTGTATGGACAATGTTGTTCAAGTCATTGGTAGAGCAACTTCAACCATGCTATAGGTTATCATAACTAAGATGTGGTTAGATCATGTAGTAGAAGGTTACTACATTAACATAAAGGTAGTAACACACTACTAGCTTGATCCTATGTAGTGTAGTATAGATTAATATCAAGAATAAGAAGATCAATGTACAAGAGTAATCATAATCTCCCACAAAAGATGGAGTCTAAGTAGATAGGGGACAATTCCTATAACACCTACAAGGATGAATAATCAATTCCTCCCATGTTTACTCCATGTCACATTGAACATACTATGCTCAAATTCAATGAGAGGGAGCTACGACATAACATCATAACATCCCTGCTAAGAATGCATCCTATTAAATATGGAGGTAATTGTAAATTATGGAGATTCCACATCTAGAGATACCCTACTAGAGGAGTAAGATACGAGAATAGAGACTATAGAGGAATGTGAAGTTAACATGCTAATTGTAATAACTCCTTCCTATCAAATGATTTTAACATTAGTAATAGAAAAAGGATGGAACATATTCTAATAAGAATGATGGATAGATGGGATTAAATAAAATACAATGAGAACTTAATGTTGATAAAATAGAACAATAGGATACAAGATAGTTTGAAAGAGTTTCACTACCTTGGATCAATGCTCCAACTAAATAATAAAATCAATAAAGATATAAGAAATAAAATTAACGCATCCTAATCAAAATGCAGATAGGCTAGTTGTGCTTTATGCAATAAAATAATCATAGTAAAACTAAAGGAAAAATCTTATAAAATAATAATAAGACCTACTATCTTATATGGCATTAAATGTTAAATAATATAAGTATAGCATAAATGTGAATCTTTGGATATTGAATGTTACAAGAAGAGATAAATGATACAATATAGAGATTAGAAGAAGACTTGAAGTTACTTCTATTTCAAATTAGCTATAGGAATGGCATATTAGATAGTTTTATTAAGTGCATAAAATATTAGATAATGAGCTTATTAAAAAATTTTGTTACATAATTATTCCAAGAAAATTGCCAAAAGAAAAACAAAAATAAACTAAGAAAAAAAATTGAAGATGAGCATTATCATTTAAGCCTTCACTGTGTCTTAAGCTTACAATGGCATAGTCAAGAGTACAAGTGCTAATTTAACTAGGCCCACTCATTCAGGCTGAAGTGGGGGTAGAACGAAGCACTTGAATCTGTTCTTAACGATGAGTGAACGCGGCTTTCTTGGATTTCACCAGCAAGCAACGACATCTGAAATGATATTCTGGAGAGTTGGATCTTTTTGGTGAAGCTGATCAAATATAGGATTTAGGAGGGTCCTCACATTCAAGGATTTAGTAGAAGTACTGAAATCCAATTTGAAGATGAGAGGGGTCCATTTACTAACACGAATGTCATTACTTTGTTGAAGTTTAGCTAGAAGTGATTAATGAGAAGTAGCAAGAATAAGGTTGAAACATTTAATTAGCAGGCAAGAAGGATACCCTTGAGCAAAAAGTTGTTGAAAGAGTTGCCACCAAATTTGTTGAATATTGCCAAGACATGATTCCCTAATGAGGTATTTTTTGAGTTTTGTAATGTTGAATGCTTTCTTTTGATGGAACGAATTCCATGAGGAGAAATGGATGTATTGGTATGCATTCAAGGATTTTTGATAACACTTGGTAGAATGGATACCAGTGTCAAAAAAATGAGGACCCTTGAACAAAGTAACATCCAAAATATTAACTATAAAATTAGAAATGGTGGGGGTAATGTTGATTGATGGATAAACATTACCATATCGAGAGAGCATGAGAGAAAGGGAATCTTCAGAGCAATTCCAGATGTCGAAAGAATTATTGATAAATCTTTTAAAATACAAAAGATTTTGGAAATCGGGAGTACTGAAAATATGTCTTTGAAGGTGGCACAGAAAAAGGCATGTGCAGACAACAACAAAGTTGCTACCCATTGTGGTGCCTCTAATCTACTTATATTGTACTCTATTGAATTCTAAGTAGTGCTCACGAAGCACTAATGAAGTGAGCTTCAGAATGGCGTTGCTATAGAGATCCTGCAAGGGGAATGCGTTTGCAGAAAAATATGTTTCAACCATATCCTTAAGGGCAGCAATGCCATGATCGATGGGGATGCTAGGGTAAAGAGATTTTGCATTGAACATAAACAAAAGTATGCTAATAGGTAAAACTCTTGAATGGAGATCACAGATCAGGGTAGATGAATCCTGAAGGTGATATGGTTGGGAATAAAGGATGGGAAACAACAAATTATGGAGAAGGCAAGAGGCAGGTTCAAACACATAACTCATGTAGAAGCAAATCGGGTGGCCAACCATTATAGGTTTATGAATTTTAGGGATTAAATAAAAATTACAAGGTTTGGGAGTCTTGAATTGAAGCAATGAATCCTTAAAATCTTTGAAAACCTGTGGGAAATGGTTGATAATGGAAAGCAATTGATGACGAAGAACATCCCATGGAATAGAATCCACGTGCAAATAAAAATTTGAATTAGAGAGTTGCCTAGTTGCTTCTTCAAGATACCAGGAGAAATCTAGAACACAAACTCCAAGATTTTTATCCGTGGGTCAAATGACAATGTTTGTGTCTTTTTTAAGTTTTCGAAGTGCTCCAAGAAGACGATGGGGAAGAGGTTGTCGGTGGTTGAAATCAATAAAGGAGAGTATAGCTTCAAAAGAAGTGAGGTAATTATGAATGCAATTTTCGAGCTTAGGATTGAAACTGCTAATTGGAATATTCCAATTATTACATCGATGAAGTTTCATTTTAGAAACTTGGGTTGCCATAATAACTGGTGAAGATGAAAAAACATCTTTAGGTTTATTTTTAAAGAAATTTGGAAGTCTAAGAAGCCTGGCAAAAGTGGTGAATTCTTTAAGAATGAAGTTTTGATCTATGGGGAGTGGCTAAAGGATGAATTTTAGACCATAACCTAAAACTTTAGTTTCATTTGCTAAATGAGTGTGCGATGAAAAACTATAGATCACGAAATTAAAGATGTGATTTGCGATTTCACAAACTGTTTTATGCGCAAAGAGCAAATGAGCATATGAAGTCTGGTTGATGGTAAGCAACCAAAAATTTAAGCATGATCGTGGTGATTTTTGGATGTGTGGTGCAAAATTCAGTGGGTGGAGTGTTCGGGCAATGGTGCAGAAAGTGTAGAAGAAGGATTTGGCAGAGGGTTGTTTGGGGCAGACACTGAAGGTGATGGCCCAAAGGCAACTGGAGTGGAGTTCAAGATCATTGCAAAGGGAGTGGTTGGGGGCGGATGAGCATGAGATGTGTTGGGAGGGTTTTGATTTTGATGTTGAGGATGGGGCCCAGCCGGTGGTGAATTGGTTCAGGTTGGGCACTTTGAGTTTAAATTATTATTTAACCCTCCGTTGTGTACATCATCATTTACAACATTGAAAGTAAAATCAAAGTTTAAATCATTGTCGCCTACGGATAACTTTGGAACCTCTGAAAATTATCATCATTTCTGTAAACCCTACTGTCAACATAGTGGTTGAAGCTAATACCGTTCTGAGCACCGTCGTCATCACTGTTGGAGGGAATCTGTTGTGCATTGTTGCCATGGATGCGGTCGAATCCTGTGAATAGATGTGCAGGCGATTGATCTCCTCTTCGCACACGTGGTTGATCTTCTGTTCGCACATTGTTCTGGCCCTCAAATAATGCACTATGAGCAATGCCCTGCACACTACTTTATGTGCCACATGTGATGCTTCACATGACATGTGTGTTGTGCCCACCTCCACGTGCACGTCCTTGACCACCGTGGGAACCACGAACGTTGCTGAAAAAACCCTTAGATCTAGAAAACCCTCAGATATGTTGAAACCCTAATGACTGTTGAAACCTTGAGAACCTTGATGAAAATCAGGGCCAGAGAAACCACCGTGGTTTGTAGGAAAATGTGTGCAGGCTGCAAATCAGCTGCTGCGATTTGCCTGCCAATTAGTGGTGCTAGGTTTGACTACCTTGTGGTGCTGCTAGGGTTTGACTACCACCATTTTTGGTTTTTTCCATACTATGGTTGCTATGGCCAATTTCTCTGATTTGTTTATCACTGTTGCTGAAAATTAAAATTTGTTTGTTGGTGCTATTGAAAATTTTGCTGTTTTTTTCATTTTTAATGTTTTTGCCATCGTCATGAGGAAGCATGAGGTTGTTGCAATAGATCATGCTATAAAAAATTGTCATAGGTTTCATCACAGGGAAAAATTTGGGGAAATGACACCACAATCTTTCAACCATTCCCAAAATTTTTGAAATGTAGCATCCCACTCCTTCTTTGTAGCATCCAAAATAGTTTCTTTGTAGACTTCCTTGATTGTAGGTAGGGGGTCAAGGCGGTTTGCCTCAGCTTCAATAGTAGATGCTACATTCTTACATTGCTCATTTGCTTTTCTTCGAGCATCGAAATGAATGTCAAATTGCAAATATTCATTGATGAAAGCCTTCTCTAGTTTTTTGGTACAAGCCTACAAAAGAGCATTCTAAAATGGGGTAGGTTGTTGAATGTAAAAGATGCATTCAACCAGCTTTTGCACAATGTCATGTGGGAAAGATTCCACCTTTTTATAGTGTGCTTCAATTGAAATGAATTCAACACGAAGATAGGCTTCTTGAAGCCTAAGATTATGCTCATGCTAAAGCACCAAAAATTTCTATTGGAGGCTAACATCACCTTCTAGAGAAGAGGCTTTAAGTCCAAGGACCAAAATTTGAAGGTTGTGAACAAACACCTTTTCAAAATGAAGTTGCTTGATTTGTTCCTTAGTTTGACAAGCATGATCTACCGCATAGAGGTGCTTTCGAAAAATTTTAGCTACTGATGAGACCTGAATTGCTCATAGTGCTGGCGACCGCGTTAAGGCACCCACGATAAGGCACCCATGTTGTATCATGGGTTGCGATGTATCATGGGCCGCGATATCGCGTATGCGATGTATCATGGGCCGCGATATCGCGTACGCGATATCGCAGTCAGCCGTAATTTCT
>MNCI01008086.1:714132-734942 GCA_015680685.1 Gnetum montanum | reverse complement strand
GTACCTAGGCCTATGCTTGGTAGTCCCAGTGGCAGTCGTGCACGAAGTCCAAGATGTGTACGGTTGATCAAGGAATCGGTTGCTCGTCGCACTTAGGCTAGATTAGATTCTCTTACCCTTTTCCTCTTAGTTTAGAATTAGTTAAATATTATTTTCCACTGCCATCAGAAGTAGCATTAGATTAGGACACATCATACACCTCATCTAGACTAAACCATACGTGACATATGCAAAACTAGTCTAGATGGGAAGACAACGAACTGCGACCTAAGGCAAACTATCTAGGTGCCACAACTAGTCCATCTACGAAGTTCGACCGGATCGCGCGTGCGACGCTCGTTTCGTATGGTTGAGTGTAGGGGTACCTCGCCACTCATCAGCTACCATCTGGATCATTTTCTGCAAAACATCAAGGATTGCAGAAGAATTTTCAGAAACAGGAACGGAGGCTTGAGCCTTATGGAGTTGTTGTTTGAGAGTAGCACATTGGGAATTGGCTTCTGAAAGCTATTGTTAACACAAAGAGAGATTAGAGTGAAGTTCATCCACTTCACGTTTAGTCCTGAAAAAGGCATCAAGGAATGCCTTTGTAGAACCAAAAGGATTGTCTTGAACTGGTTCACAAGACATAGACCTAAATCTAGATTCATGTCTTGTTCCGGGGCATCTAGTGTTCGCAATCTTTTCCATGATGAACTTGCAGAATTATTAGAATTCAAGTCATGCTAGAAAATTGCACGAGTTGATTGATTGAAAGCTAATAAAGGCTGACCTGTAAGATTCATTTTTGTTAGGCAGTAAGATAAATAGGAAATTTTGGGTTACAAAAAATTTTGTTTTGATCTTTTGTGGCTAATAGAAATATGAAGTAGGAAAGTAGAGGAGGAAAAAAGAAATTAAAGAAGCTCAAATTGACATTAACCAAGGAAAGCTAAAAAACAAAACATTTTCAAGGATTTTCACCCCTCTTTAGTATGTCTTAAGCTTACAATGGCATAGTCAAGAGCACAAGTGCTAATTTTAAATTGTCCAAACTTAAGAAACTTAAAAATTGGAGACTTTGAAAATTTAAGACTTTGAAAATTTAAAAATTAGAGACTTTGAAAATTTAAAAATTGGAGACTTTGTAAATTTAAGAATCAAAGACATTGAAAATTTAAAATTTGGAGACTTTGAAAATTTAAGAATTGGAGACTTTGAAAATTTAACTGGGCACCACTTGTTCAGGCCAAAGTGGGGGTGGGATGAAGCACTTAAATCTATTCTTAATGATGAGTGAATGCAGCTTTTTTGGATTTCACCAACAAGCGACCACATCTAGAATGACATTTTGGAAAATTAGATCTTTTTGGCGAAGTCAATCAAGTATAGGGTTTAGGGTTTAGGGTTTAGGATTTAGTATAGGATTTAGGGTTTTATGGTTTATCTAGAGATTCACATTTATGCCTTTTTTATATTATCCAAAGATGACTAGCCATTCCTTTTAACTAGTTCCTTTCTTTTTGAAATAGTTTGGTTTCTTTTTGGTTGGTTTGGATTTTTATTTGTTAAATTGTTATTTTTTGTTGCAATATTTATTTGTACTTTTAATGTGTTTGGTTTGGGTATTATTTTTACTATCTATTTGTTGAAGCTATAAAAATTAATATGAAAACAAGAGTTTGTTTCATAATTTGATTTTGTAGGACATGTTTTACTACTAGTTCATGGTTTTGTACTTGAGATTTTAAATTTTGTAGAAAATTTATATCAACAAATGAGATTTATAATTTTTGTTTATTGTACATAGTGAGCTTGATTTTATTTTCTCACCATGTTAAATATTTTATTATTTATTTTAATAGAATTTTATATGTTAAATTGTTATTTTATTATAGTGTTTATCAAGTTCTGGTAGTGTGTTTACAATGTTTATGGGCAATCACTTTAATAATATTGAAAATAGAATTTGTGTGATGCTTTGATTTTGTTGATTTTTTTAGTGTAGTTTTATTAAATTTTTGTTTTTTGAATTTGAGATTATGCACTTCTGAGTATAGTTTGTTGCATTGTGTTGCAATATATAGTATAATTTATTACTTTTGTATTTTTTTGGGTAGTGCTTAGAATAATATGTAATAGATTTTATTGGTATTTTTATAATCATTTATGCTTGACATGCATTTTGAAAGCCTAAATAGTACATAAGTTTGTAAATAACATAAAAAAGAGATAATGCTTAAAACTATATCATTGATTAAATGTATATTTTTTTGCATTTAGGTATGTGCATAGTTTAGAATTATGATATCAATTAGAATAGATAACATTTAAAATAATTTCTATATTGTTAGCGATATTTGTTGTAAAATTTTCATTCTTAAATAAAGGTAAACATTGATAATTATAATAGTAATGTGGTTGTTATATGATAATTTATTCAATGGTAAAGAGAAAATAATATCTTAGGTAATAACAGACAACATTTGAAACAATTTTTTAAATATCAATGATATTCATCACAAAATATTTAATGTTGGAAATTTTATTGTTGATAAAAATAAACAATGTTGAAATCAAGTCCAAACAATATTGGAATTAAGTTTTATATTTTTAGGTATGGCTTTTAACAAAGTGACTAAAATAATCACATAATTTTTATGATCTTTTTTAGATATAAATTTCTTTTAAAAGGAGTTTAAGATTATATTTGTTAGTATATAGTTGTTATAAATGATAGTAACATGTAAAAAAGTTATATGCTGTTTAATCATAGATTGTGAATGTAAAAAATGGGAAGCAATTTTTATCTTTGAAAATATATTAAGAAGAATTTTGACATGTTTATTGTTATTATTTTTAGTGTTTTTTTTTCAGAAAAAGGTCGAGAGAAAATCTATTCCAGAAAAAAAAGAATGAGCTACACAGGCACGTAGCGCGGACCAGCGACCACGGCCCCGGCCCCACAGCAACCAAGGCAACAAGGACCCCCCGAAGGGCCGAAACACCGAGCAACCACCCCCCCATCCACCGCAGGCATCCCTACAGGCGGGCAGGCGGCCACCACCTCCAGCAAGCAGGCGCGGAAACCCCCAGAAAGGAAACAGGAAGCACAAAACAGGACAAGACAAGAGAAGGGAAAGAGGAAGGGGGCGAAGGGCGGGAGAGGAGAGGCATCCGACTCACCCCCCTCCCCGCCGGCTACCCGCCGGGGGGGTGCAGGCCAGCATTTTTTCCTTGGCCAAAGTGAGCGCTGTGCCCAGGTCAACCAGGCCCCACAGCAAGGCGATGCTGATTCTCCGCAATCAACTGAGCGATTCTCGTCATGCGACCCTTACGACCACCCTCAAGCCAAACCTGCAGATGTGGCTGTTCAAGGGGGTGTGGAGTCTGTTCCCTCATGTTGCTGGAAGCAGCGTTTGGCGGATCCTTCTCTGGGGGCGGCCTCGATCGATTTAGATCCTGACCAACGTCTGGGCGCTGGTCAGTCTGATGCGAGCCCGCCCCGCGGTACATGAGAGCACCACTTCGCAAAGTCCCAGTCGCGTCCTCAGCCGACTCTGTAGTAGAAAGGTTCTGCCTCCCACTGAACCCGGGGGACTCGGTGAAGAGGCGAGTGCCAAGCCCATGGTCGGCCACCCGTCTGGGCAGGTCAAAATGGGTGTGCCAGTCCCGCGCAGCCGTAATATCCTGCCAGAGTTTCCTGAACCTGTCGTACAGCACGGATGGGGGGGGCAAGCTGTGCCTTTGAAAATGCAATCGTTTCTGGCCTTCCACATAATCCACAGCGCGGTGAGCGTCCGCGAGTTGCCGGAAACTGTAATGGGATGAAGACCGGCTGTGTGCCAGAATTTTTTAGTAACTTGGCATTCCTATAAGAAGTGTTGCAGCGTCTCAGCAGAGTGGCTGCACAGAGGGCAATGGAGACTGACCCCCATGCCCCTGCTCTGCAAGAAAGTCTTGACTGGGAGGGCCTTGTGAAGGATCATCCACCTGAACATCTTAATCTTTTCTGGGATAAAGCCCCGCCAGAGCAGCATCTAGCGTGGATCAGTTGGAAACCGAGCGCAGATGTACTGCCGAGGGTGCAGGACCTCGTCAGCACTGCCCAACGATGCCACGTGAGCACACAGCTGCTTCCAAACCAGAGAGTCGAAACCAGCCGCCGTCCAGGGCCGGTACTTCCACCACAGGATCTGAGCCCACATGGAGGGATCGTCCAGCGTGGTGGACAGCCTTCGAATCAACCTCTATCGCCCCAATGCAACCTCCTCCATGAAGGGGAGAATGCTGACCCCCCCAGCCTCACGGGACCGCGCAGTGGTGGTCCAATCCACTAGGTGCATCATTTTTCCCCCCTTCCCTCCCGACCAAACGAAATGCTGCAGAATCGCATCGATCTTCGAGACAACGCCTGACGGCAAGGCAGCCACCGAGGCACCGAATCTAGCCATTGCCCCCAGCACCGCGGTCGCCAGCACGATCTTCCCTTTACAGGAGAGGAAATGATTCGTCCAATGGATCATGCGCTGTTGCATTCTCATCAGGAAAGCCTACCATGTTTGCCATCTGTTCCAATTGTGGATGGGAATGCCCAAATATTTATCATCCGCCTCACCTGGCAGGATCCCCAGGATTTGAATAATCCTACTGCGTACAGCCTGATGCGTGTGCGTGAAATACAGCACGGACTTCTCGGTGTTGACGTGCAGTCCCACCTCCCGCTGGAATCGGTCCAACGCCCTCATCAGCGTCCTGACCTGAGGTACGGTGGCCCTGATGAAAACCGTGGTGTCATCCACGTAGTGAGCTGTGAGACAACGAATGCCCTGCACATCCAGCCCCTGGACGTCCTCCTCCACACAATAGATTTGCAGGAGGTCCATCAGGGCCAGAAAAAGGAGGGGGGAGAGGGGATCGCCCTAGCGCAGCCCGCGACCAGCCCCCCGAAAGCCCCACAGGCGCCCATCAATGTCCAGGGAGTACTGCCCACCCCTTTGCATCTACAAGAAGAGCTCCATAAAGTCCCGATCCAGGCCTTTCGCGAGTAGCATATGCCGCAGGGCAGCCCAGCTGACAGAATCGTAGGCTTTAGTGATATCGAGCTTGATGCAGAGGCTCAGGAGCTTCGCGACGCGAAGGGAATGCTGTATTTCCTGCAGCAGCAGGACCTGATCTTGGAGGTGGCGGCCCTTAATGAATGCCACCTGGTTTTTCCCAACCAACCGTGGCATGAGAGGGTGCAGTCTGGCGACTAACATGCAGGAGAACAATCGTAAAAACAAATTGCAGACACCAATGGGGCGAAAATGTCCTGGGGAAGTGGGCACCTTCGTTTTGGGTAGAAGAACCACGCGAGAGCAGTTAATCTCTTTGCACACCTGATGCCACACGAGCATGTGATTGAAGGCATCCAGGATGTTCACCCCCAGCACATCCTCGAATTCACGAAAGAACTCTATGGGCCAACCGTCCAGCCCCGGCGCCTTGTTAGTCGGCATATCCTGTAGTGCAGTGTGCAGTTCCCGACGAGAGAAAGGATTTAGAAGTCGTGAATTTTCTGCCTTGGTCAGGCCCTCGGGAATCTGCATGGAAATCAGCTCAGTAGCCTGCCACGTCCACACCTGCTGCCAGTAATGCAGTAGTCTGTCAGCACCTGACTGGGAGGGCATCTGATTTTCCTGCAGGAAACATTGCAGGGGGCGATGGTGATTTCTCCGGTGTTCCTTCACCATGGCGAAAAATAATTTTGTGTGACGGTCCCCGGCTTTTAACCACTATATCTGGGCCCGTTGTCTCCAATACTCTTCCTCCTCGCTGTGCGTCAGCTACAACCTTGCCAGGAGGGTGAGCTCATCGCTGCTGTGGTCTTTCCCCTATTCCTATTGGGCCTGGATTGCTTGCAACTGCGCCTAGAGCCGGCAGTGATATCCTCGGAAACTGTATTTTTCCTCTATTTTAATTTTTTTGATTTTCTGCTTCAAGGCCTTCAGCCCGTTCTTTAAGAAATCACGTGGGTCCTCCGCGCACGGGTGTCTGCACCAAATTTCCTGGACCAGTGTGCCAAGCCACGTCTTTCAGAGCTAGGTGCGTTTGAACCGAAAAGGGCGGGGGCTCTGCAACGTGTCCCTGTCTAACTGGCAAAAAATAGCCCTGTGGTCAGAAGCCATCCGTACCCCGCCGTATGCATGCACGCCACAATCTGTCAGCAACATCGTGCTGACCCACGCCCAATCAATCCAAGACTGAACCCGTGCAGTGCCCTGACGGCGGTTGCTCCATTTCGATGTCGGTGAGGATCCTTTGTTGCAGCAGCGCGTGGAATTCGGGTGCCCTCGGGGGCTCCGCCATGGAGCCACCAGACTTCTCCCAGCTGTAGAGCCTCTGGTTGAAGTCGCCAATCAGCAGCCAACCCGCATCCTCGGGCACTAGTCCAGCAACATGTTCGAGTTCCTGAAGGAACATCTTCCACCCTTAAGCGTTGTAGACATTTGTAATCCAGATGTCTATCCCAGGTATGTGCACCATAATGCACCAATCGGAGGTGTCCCAGATGTACGAGGCCGCCTTGGTGAGGATGGCAAGTCCTCCCGTGCGCCCCCTGCTTGGTACCAGATGGCTGTGCCACCCTGGCCATTGCAGCACTTGGGCCTCCACCTACTGGAGTTTTGTTTCCTGCAAGCAAACTATATCGCACCTCTCATCTCCCACCATGCATTTCAGGGTATGTCGTTTGTACGGGGTACCCTGTCCCCTGCAATTCCATGAGAGGACCTTCATGGAGACATATGTCTCTGGTATACCTCCTGGAGTGTGGGCTGCACACCCAGATCCACGAATAGCTGCGCGTTTCTGTGTCTTCGTGAGCTATTTTCTGGTTTTCCCACCTTGGCCGCTGGCAACGGTATCACCAAACCACACTCATTCTTTGGCCTATTTTCCTCAGGAGGGGGGCAGGGCCGGGCCGTCCCACGGCTCGTATTTATCTAGTTTGTGACCGGGGGCGGCGATAGGGCTCCCCCGACAGGGTCGCCCTCCTCAGTTGGAGTGTGCGGCGATCCTATGCAATCAGACTGGGTCTGCTGCACGTGGTCATTGGGGGGTAGAACCCCATCACCAACCAGAGCGTGGAGGTAGGGCTTGCCTGTCACGGTCTCCTTCGTCTTCTCCCCCGGACCGTTCATGCGCAGGTCGGCCGTGGTCTGTTTCCCCGGCCTCACGGGGCCTGCTTGCGAACCGCCACTCGTCGCGTTCTGGGCTTGGGTCCCCCCTTCCTTTGGGGGGCCATCTCTACGACCCCCCCTTGTCGCCCATCTCTATGTGTCGGCAATTTCCTGTTGGGACCCCGTCTTCGTTTGCCCACGAGATGCCATCCACCCTCTGGGTCGTGTGCTGCCCGATCTCCGATGGCCAGGCCTCCCCCTGGGGGAGAGTCCTACGTCGTAGTAGGGGGCCTTGGCATGTTTTCAAAATGAATGCGGACCCGCTCCTCTCCGAGGTCGGAGTCCAGCACTAGCACCTCACTCTGTTCCTACAGTGGAAGAGGCTGCCACACGCAGAACCGCACGAAACCCAAGTGTTCCATGCCCTCTGTGAAATGATCAAACTTGATAAACTCCCCGAACACCGGTGCCAGGGATAGCAAAAATTTGGTTGACTAGTATTCGAGGGGTAGGTCATAGAGTCGGACCCAAACCGGTGCCCGCTCGAACAGTCTCAGGTCTCGATGAGCTCCCAGGCGCCAGGGAGCCAGGGCCAAGCCCCGCGCACCATAAAACCAAGGTCCCCCCACCAGCACCTTTTCTCGGTCGGCCAGGGAGGCGAAACAAAACAGGAGACGGTCATTTGCGAGGCATTTAACCATCACTGCGTCTAGCCCCCAAGCAGCCCGAGCCCAATGCCAGACCAAGTCCAGGCGAGGCCATGCCCCTTCTGAGATGAACTTGCCTATTAGGCTGCGAGCAAGGCTTTCCAGGGTGGCACTGTCGGGGCGCTGGACTTTGAACCTCAACTCAGGCCTTTCATTGGGAGACTTACCAAGGGTGCTAGCATCCTGCTTCTCCTCGTCCTTCGATGTGCCTACTGTTCTCTCCCTCTCCGCTTCCGCGTCGCCGGTGTCTCTGTCGGGTGCCTTCTCGCTCCCTTCCGTGCTGTGGGCTGATCCACTGCTCGTCTTCCTTCCGCTGCTCACTGATCCGCTGCTCGCTGATCCGCTGCTCGCTTCCTTCCGCATAATGTTCTTCCTTGTAGAATTTTTATTATTATTATTATTATTATTTAGTGTTGATTGTAGACATTGCTACAAATCATTCTTTGCACTATTATTTGTGATATTGACCTGTAAAAAACTTGAAAGTTGTTTACTCAAGTATAGTTGATATAGAGGTAGTATGCAACTTGTATGTTTAGAAGTAGAGAAAGAATCATTTTCTATTTGTTGGTATCATTTTTAGTACTTTGATACATGGATTATATTATCCAACATTTTTTAGTTTATATTTTTATTGTTTAATTCATTACTATGCTAAATGGAAATGGATAATTAAAATATTGTTAATTATGTTAGAATGTAGCATGCTAAAAATCATTATCCAAATTTTGTTTATTGAAACATAATTGAATTACTAATACATTACCTTATATATTTCTTTCTATATATTTGTTTTTTCCATGATTCTCACACATGTTGATAGGTGCTCCGTGAATCTAGAACTAGGTTTACTATAATATCAAACTATTAGTTAAATATAGTTGTTAAAATGAAATGAAGATGTGATATAAAAATACACAATGCAAAACTAAAATGTTCAAATTCAAATGGTTGATTAAAAGTCATATTACCTTTATTGGAGGTGTTTCATTTTCATCACATTTGTATTGTGTATTTGATTGCAATGTTTTATTTATGGTTGTTTATGATTGCATTATTTGCTTTTGTGATTGATTATAAATTTTGTATCTATACATTGCTTTCATGTGCTAAAACAAAGTCGATATTGAAAGTATTGTGAATATTTGTATACTGCATAATATTTAGAAATAAAATAAAAGTTTTCAATTTGAAAAATAGAGTTATCAATACCTCATATCTTGCTTGTTAAATATCAACTTTTGTCTATTAAATTTGATGTTCCTTACTAAACTAAGCTTGCTAGAGTACAAGTGCCTTTTTCATTTGATGCTTCTATACTATATACTAGAGGTGTCAATAGGAATCATTTACAAAGTAATTGTCACAATTAAAGTTTAAGTTGAAATAAAAAAATAAAACTAAGGTGTAAATTATAAATGAAGAAATTGTTTAGATTTGGATACACTTGATAGTCATATATGATTTTCTTTAGGTTGTCTTTTATATTTGATTGTATATTTTTATTTATCATTTAAAGTAGAATTTGTTCATTCAAATTATTTTGAAGCACATCTCTTTAAATGCCATAGTAAAAATAGAAGTTAGAATTTAAAAAGCATCTATTCGTAACATCCTTTTTTGAAAAAATTTGTTTATCGATCAAAATACATTTTAAAAATTATCTTTTACAAACATTATTTAAAATTATTTAGTGTTTAAAATAGAAATTCTTCATTAAATTATTTACCAGAAATTAGCTTTTGAAATATTTATGCAAAATTATTCATGATTAAAAATAAAAAAATAGATTCTGAAAATGAAAATGGTGAAAAATCCTTAATTTTTTAATTATAGTTTGAAATGGTCTTTTAATTTTTTTATAACATTTGGAATCAACCCTTATTTTAGAATCTATACAATTTTAATTAACCTTTAATTTATTTGATAACATCTTCTTTCGAAAATAGATCATTCATTGATCTAGAAAATTATCTTTTAAAACACTTATTTGAAATCATTCATTATTAAAAACATAATTCATCAATCAAAATAAATTCTAAAAACTATCTTTTGAAATCCTTGTGGAAAATTATTCATCAATCAAAATAGAAAAAGATTCAAAAATCAAAAATAGCAACTTGCTAAAATAAGTTTGTTAAAGTAGAAGTGCCTTTTCCATTTGATGCTTCTATACTATAAGTGTTCTAGGCATCATTTACATTATAATTATCATAATTAAAATTCAAGTTAATATAAAAAATAAGACTATGATTAGAAATGAAAAAATTGTTTGGATTTTGATATACTTGTTAGTCATATATGATTTTGTTTAGATTATTGTCTTTTATATTTGATTGTATATTTTTATTCATAATTTAAAATAGAATTTGTTCATTAAAATAGATTCAAAAACCATCTTTTTGTAACATCCTCTTTTGAAAATAGTTTGTTCATCAAAATTTGAAAATTATCTCATGAGAATGTTATCTAAAATTATTCATCCTTTAAAATAGAAATCATTGATTAAAATAATTTTGGAAAACCATCTTTTGAAATCTTTATATAAAATTATTGATGTTTGAAAATAGGAAAAAGATCTTGAAAAGGAAAATTATAGTGTTATGTAGTGATGCATCCTTGTAGAAAATTTTGTGTTTAGATGTCCTAGGAACATGGATGCATCCCAAAATGTCCCTGGACACAAGTGGAACATGGTGCATATTACAATATTTAAAAAGACATTTTGTACCCTAGTTACACCTATTTTCTTTCTTGTAAAATGTTTTGGTGTCAAAATTGTAGTAAAAACCTTCGAAATATCTCACAAATCATAATCTACACCAGGCTTATCCATAATTTGCAATGCTTCTAAACATAATCCAATCTAAATAATATTATTGCTCATCACATCTCATCTCAGTTGTAGCTCCACAACATTCCCAAAATCCTTAATTTTTTAATAATAGTTTGAATTAGTTTTTTAAATTTTTGATAGCATTTTAAATCAACCCTTATTTTATAATTTATACAATTTTAATTAGCCTCTAATTTCTTTGATATCATCTTCTTTTGGAAACATATCATTTATTAGTTAAAATAGATCTAGAAAATTATTTATCATTAAAAATACAAGATTCTAAAAATAAAAAAAAATAAAAAAAAAACTTGTAATTTTCCAATAATAGTTTTGATTAATCTTCTAATTTTTAATAACATTTTAAATTGAGCCCTATTTTACAAATTTTACAATTTCAATCAACATCCTATTTCTTCCATAACTTTGAATTTCAATCAACATATTAATCCTTAAACTATGTCCTTCCTCTTGCTTTTGTTGCCAATGCTTGATCTATTCTAATTGACAATTGCATTAAAGCTTTTTTACTTTCAGTTTAAGGATTAATATGCAAATTCAAGTAGAGGAAAATCTGAGTGCAGAGGAAGATCAAAATCATAAGGAAGAAAATATCCTTGTTAGTATTGTGAAAATCTAAGCCATTTATGGAGAGATTGTCATTTCCTTAAAAAAAATAAAAATAGAAAAATTAAAAAAGGTAAAGATGATAATTCTTATAAACTAAATACTACATCTGATAATGTTGTTACAATGAGTGTTGTATGTGTTATGTCTATTAATGAAGATGTTTGGATTTTAGATTCTAGTGCATCATTTCATATTTTCCCTCATAAAAGGATTTTTTTTTTCAAATTATAAAAATATTGAGAATGATTTTGTGTAACTTGGTGATGATCGCTCTTTAAAAATTTTGGACATTGGAGATATTATGATTTTGAAATCTGATGGCAACAAGTATACATTAAATAATGTAAGGCAAAGAATTTATTTTCATTAGGACAATTAAATGATGTAGGTTGTGATGTAACTTTTGGAAAGTCATCCTAGAATATTTTTAAAAAATGCACAACCCTTTTAAAAGGACAAAAAGATGGAAGTTTATATACATTGTGTAGCATGAATTAAAAATATTTTTCTTCTTTTATTGGTAACTAGAGTGATTTGCAAGTTTGGCATAGTATCTTAGGTCATTTAAGTGAACGTGGTATGAAATTACTGCAAGATAAAAATTGTATTCCAAAGTTTAAGGATGCATCTCTTGAGTTATTTGACAACTATGTTATGGAAAAATAATATAGGGTAAGGTATTAGAGATGGTATATTAAGATGTGTTTGGCTAGTGGATGTTCAATCTCATGATGGAGCTTTTTATTTTCTTACATTCATAGATGGTTATTCTAGAAAGTGTTGGTTTTATTCCATGGATTCTAGAGATTATGTTTTTTATATTTTTAAAATATTTAAAGCTAGAGTTGAAAAAGAATTTGAAAAATATATTAAGTGTTTATTGATTAATAATGGTGGAGAATACTGCTCTATTGCTTTTAATAATTTTGAAGATAAAATGGTATCTAGAAGATAAGACTTGTGCATAGAATACCACAACAAAATTATGTTGCTGAAGGGTGAACAAAGGCATGTTGGAATGTGTTAGAAGTATGCTATCAGAATTTGGTATTGGCAAACCATTTTGGACAAAAGCTACTAATACATTAGTATATTTGATTAATCAATCTTTAAGTCTTCTTCTAAATGGTAAGATCCCTAAGGTTTTATGAAAAGATAGGAAGATCTTATATAATCATTCAAAAAATTTTAGATGTGAGGCTTATATTTTAATTCCAAAAGAAAAAAGGAGCAAGTTAAATACAAAATCCCAAATGTATGATTTTCTTGGTTATAATGAAGATGATAGAGGTTATAAATTGTGGGATCTATTTACAAAAAAAAAAAAAAAAACTATTAGAAGTAGGGATGTTTTATTTAATGAAAGTGAGATGTTTACCCATAAGAAACAAGAAAAAGAAAAATCTATAAAAATTGATTGTGGATGTGGATGTTCTTGTTTTTGTATTTTCAAATCAACATAATCATGAAATTCAACCATATATTCATAATGATGTTATTTATGTTGATATTGATGATGATATAGAGATAATAATAAGTGATGTTATTGCATTTGATGCAAATATTGAAGGACTTCCAATAACTCCTATACATTAAATTAGGAGATCTTCACAACCTTATAGACCAAAAAAAAAGTATTCACATTCTTTGTATTATGCTTTATTTACTAATGGTGGTGAACTTAAATCTTTTCAAAAAGGTGTACATTTTCCTACATCTTCTTGCATAAGTTTGGGTCTATGCAAAAAGACAAGTCTCTAGACCCAATTAAGGGACAAATCTAGGGGATGCCTTAGAGCTGTTGGCCCTTTGGGTGGGATTTATCCCTCTTGTCACAAAGTAGGAAATGTTTTTAAGTTCCTCCAAGTGCCCTTTGTGTTTCATGCAAGGCCTTGGATGGAAGGATGTATTAGGTGTTGGTGTTGGTACCTTTCTTCAAGCCTAGCATTAGTTAAGTTGATGGACCCCCTAGAATTGATGGAGCTCCAAACCCATACTTGAAGTATACTCTCAAAGCTTATCCTAGGCTCTACTTCAAGGACATCACTTCTTTTGTGTAGGAGAGGATTGTGAGAGAGGTCACAGGATGGAGGTTCTCCTAGTCCCTCCCCATGGCATGGGGGCCATGGAACACTCTGATGTGCCCTTGAGTGACACTCAAGTATTACAAAACCCATCTTAGCTTGGTGGTACCAAGCCAATGGTAGGACTCCCTCCTATTGCATCCTCCTCTAAGTCCTCTTTATACTACCCTCACTTGGAGAACTAGATGGCCCTAATTCTATAGTGGTCATAGATATGTAGGCAACTAGATTTGGATAGTTCTAGTGCAATGCCTTATTGAACCTTATACTAGATCATGAGGGGTCTAGGGGTGAAATGTCCCTTCTAGATACATCATCTCCCCTTCCACTGATGATGTCTACAAGGTTGCTTATGTACTTTTTTGCTAAGTCCTCATTCAAAGTTTAGAGGTTCTCCTTGAGGTGTATTCTCTCTTGTTAAGAACCTGTTGCACTACATGCTCCCTTCTAAGGGTTGCTTACGTGTTTAGAGGAATATTCCCTAGGTCTTCCACCCCAAATCCATTAGATATGAGGAAGTTTCTTGGGGTGTTAGATAATTTCAAGGAAACATTATTACAAATGGTATCAAAGTGTTTTTTTATCATGTTGTGACAAGCCTGTTACTCTCTCATGTTGTTATACCTTCAAGGTTTCTTATTTATAGTCCCTCAGGTTATATATCCTAGTAATATAGGATCATATCCTTGTATATTCTTCAAATATTTGCCTTATGGTAAGACTCTTAATATTTTTGCTATGTCATTGATGCTGCAGTGTTAGTAGCCCATGTATGTTTTTCTCACTAGAGGATGTATACGATTGCATTGTGATGTTGTCCTCCATTGAATTACTTGCGGTTGGACTAGCTATGGTTTTACTTCAATATGGCTAAAGAAAGCTCTATTGGAAACTTATAAATTTTTTCTCAAGGAGCTTTTATCTTTGGTCTCTAGTGGTTCATCTAGGATGAATTGGACCTAGTCTTTACTTCGATCTCCACCCAAACAACATGTATCAAGATAGCATTAATTGGATTGTGTAGGATGTAGAACCCTTGCATCCCTACTTACCTTAGATATAGTAAGTTTGGAAATTACAAACAAGGACATGTTGGTTCCCTAGTACCTTAGAATGGAGGGCCTTTGAACATGTTCTCCTAGTGACCCTTATTCTAGGTGAATCAAGGTCATGGCTAGTAGACTTCATATGCTTGTATTTATGATTGTAGGTTTGTCTAGTTGTGTGGACATGTCTTTCTTTAGCTGCATTTTGAGTTTTATGTGTGTGTCCCTCTCACTGTGACTATCTTCATTAATGCAAGGCTTTGTGCTTTATGTTGGCTAATGACTTGTTGTTGGGATTGTTGAGAATACATTTTAAGATCATGTGTACCATCCCTAAGACCAAATTATTGTGATCCTTATTCTGATAACCTCTTGTGCTTGAGTATGATTCCCCTTGCAAACATTTTAGGTGTTACATTTTCTGATTTTTGCTTGTTGTGTTGCCATGGGTTTTATGGCATCACTTCTTTGGTTAATGATATTTCTTTAGGAATTTTTATTTGGAGACCTTCTAGTGTAGGTCATCCTATTGATTGTTCTTATTGAGATCTCACCTCTTTTGATGACTGTTTCCTTGTGGACACATCCACTCTAATGTTGCTCTTTGTAGTGAGAATTGAATCTTTGTTGTTGAGAACTATTGTTGGCTAAATCTTGGTATCCCTCCCTGTGTTCCAAGTTTAGATAATGATTTTCTAGTGCCCATGCTTGTTGTGAATTTTTTGAGATTTTGATCCTAGTGGGAACCAATGTCAGTGGCTAGGAACATTTGTTGTATGTGAATCTTTGGAATTTTAAGAGTGTTCTAGTTCTCTCTCTAAGTGTGCCTCATGGTAAATTATTTTGTAAGAGTGTATCTAATTTACCAATCAAGTTTTTCATGATTGATCTCTATGCATGTTATTGAGGTCTTACTCTTGATGGTATGGTGAGATCATTATTTCTCTGTTGTGTGACCATGCTTGATGGTTGTGTACGAGGATGATGTGCTGATCATGTTCTTACTAACTCTTTTATTTCCAAGCTATTGTCTCAGCCTTATAGGCAACATAGGCACAAAGATGTGGTTAGTGATGACCTTAGTTAATTTTTTGAGTACTATGTTTATGGGAAAGATAAGTGCTCTTGAGACCTTCATGAATTTGTTACATGGTCTTAGAATCCTAACATTGGGTTGTGGATTTATTAGTACCTTTGTTGTGGTGAAGTAGTTGGCACATCATAATTTTTTTACCTCTTGCAGGTAGGTGGGCACTAATAGAGGATGATGGTTTGTCCTAGACCCTAAGGATATTTGATTAGCAAATGGCATAGAATAGTATCCTTGGCTATGCTAGATACTGGTGGCCTAGGAGTACCCAATGTCTTGAGGTTCCACTGTGGTGGGTGATGAATTCTCATATGGCATTCTATGTTATTCAATTGCTACATTCACATCCCAGTTCATTTTCTTTCGATGGTAGTCTTGTAGTGGATGCATATATGTAGAGACAAAAACAAGTTTTTTTCAGAAAAAAATGATGTAGCTTTGGTATTGTTCCTAGTAGCCTAAATCCTTCAACTTAGGATGGGCTTAGGTAGTTTTTCCTATAGCCTTCTAGGCCTGGATAGCATTCTTGAATGTCATGTATTTTGCTTAGAAAATGCATTCCTACCTTCAAGTATGTAATATTGTAATGTTGTGATGTATTCAACTTCAACAGATCATGCACATAGAAGTGCTAAATGTTGTTTCCCTATGTGGATTAGTTGTTCCCTTATTTTAGGCCTATGCCACACCCTGTGACAAGGCCAAACTTGATGTATGGTATTTTCCTATGCTTATCCTTCAAGTACGTTCTCTCTATGTTTTCAAAGTAGCCTTTGTCCCTCAATATGAGATCTTCTAAAAGCTCTATCAAAAATCCTATTTTGTAAATAGTGTTGTAATAAGGAGGCCAAGACATTTTCTTATCTGTGGTGCTTTCAAACTAATGCTTTTTATTTTTGTGATCTTGGTAGGCCATGATGATATGTCCTTTCATGATCATTCTTGAGATAGGATAAGTTGAGAAACCCCTTCTTTTGGATTCCTTTATTAACAGAATTCTTATTCATGAGTGATTTATGGTGGAATGTAGCCTAAAATTCAAACAATTTTTTTGATGAACTTAATCTTGATAGTAGGTGGTTTGTGGTGACCATGTAAATTACAATGGTAGATTGAATATCCAAATCAAATGTGATGTTGTCATAACCAGCTATGGGGTAGAGATGAGTTTTGGGTATCAGTACCTAGACTCTTTCTTTCATGGTTGGATCTCGTCTTTAGGGTAGTTTTTACAAGCATTGGGATCGTGGTCTATCCTTGAAGAAATGGTGTTATAGTTATGAAAATCATTGATTTCTCTTGGATTCCTTACATGGTGGACCTCTATGTGGTGAAAAACACTTGAGCCTGCACTCTCATCACTTAGGGCTTATGGTGCTTTTATGGTCTATGGTGTGTCACTCCATCTCTCTAGTGTATCATTGATTATTTCAGTATCTTAACATCTATTATGGGATTAAATAACCATGCACTCTATTTCATAGTGAATCTCTAGCTAAATTTCATGGTCCATTTTTCCATTCTGATGGATACTTTCTATAGTTTTTGATAGAACAATGTGAGTTGTATCAAGATAGTTATTCTTCTAGTTGGGATCCAAAAGCAAATTGATGTTTGGGACTTGTTCCAAGCAATGATTCCAAGTGTCTAGAATTTTGAGATTGGTTTTCAAAGATAGGATATTTCTATTATATTCAAATTCATGGGATCTCCTTGTGAGACCATGTGATTAATGTAAACTTAGTGCATATGCATCTTCTTTTGTAAGCAGGGTGTCATATCATGCACTCTCTCTTAATTTTTGGGCTTCAAAGGGACTTCCTTGTTGGGGTTCTCTAGTAGACCTTCCTTATTGTAAATCCTTTAGAGATGAATCATGGATTATTTTGAGTTGGTAGTTGATGATGGAAATAGCCATTCGTTGTAATCTCAAATTGTCTTGAGGACCTAGTCCTTTTTTGGGTAAACTATTCTTGATGATTCTCAAGTTTGTTGGTTGGAAAATGATCATAATAGGTAGTGGTGTGGCCTAGTTCACCAAAAATGTTGTAAATGGGATGGATTGGATTATATGAAACAAAAAACCATACCTCCTATGATGAAATAGAACCCCTCTCTTAGAAATTTTGGGGGATGAACTCTTTGGCTTTTTGAGTCAAGCTTTGAGGTGGGATCAAATGTGGGTAAGACCTATGAATCTATATCTTCCTTGATTTGGTAGTAGTTGGAAAATATGATTATGTTGGCTATGTGGACTACTTTGGCATGTACCATGGCTCCAATGTAGCCAAGTTGTTGTCCCTACCTATGGAAGGAACCTCCTAATGAAGATCTTCCCTTTGGTTCAAAAATCCAATGAGATATGTTGATTGGGAGTTGTGGTAATTCATGGCATGGTAGGAAAATTCAAATTCTAGAAACCTATGTGTTTCCTAGAAAATTCATAACAGTAGTTATCCTTAAAGGTTATTATACATGCTTCCTTGGACTAAGTGCTCATAAATTAGTGATTGTTCAACCTCTATGAGTGGGAAGGCTAGGTTATAAGATGTAAGTGTAATTTATCCTCTCTAATAAACAAGATATGATAGTTGTAATAAATCATGTGGAAGTAATCAGCATGAAACATGTGTATGAAGAATTTCCTTGAGTTTGGCTACCTGACTTGTCCTTCACTTATTCAAGCACTCAAGCAAGTGTTCTTCATGTTCAACATACTCAAAGGATGTTGATGATAGATTGGGATAGCATGCTATAACCTCTTGGAAACTTTTTCAAGAAAAATTTGGACCTTCTCCCTTGTTGTGAATATGGGATATAATGTTGGATGATGAAAATGAGGATTACTGTGCTAGTACATCTATAGATGACAAGGTTAGATTCAAGATATCTACCTCTATACCTTATTTCGAAGGGCAATCATTCTCAACTCCCTTACTACCAACCTAAATAGATGTTGATGCATGAAAATAAAGAAAATATGTTGATGATATGGTCATGGCCATCTAGTCCATTGATGGCTAAACTAGCAACACCCCATGGGTCTTGATGCCAGAAGTAGAACTTGGGGTTCTGGCAAGTTTGAATTACTTGCTGAGGTAGGGCTCTTTTGGAGCATGTACTTTCTTTCAGATATAGTTTTTCAAGTCCATCACCAAGGTTGAAAGTGGTCCTAGTGAGCCTTCAAAATTAATGAAAAAAAGAATAGAATCAATAGATTTTGAGAAGCCATTCAAGACAAAACATGGTTGGACTTGTGGAAGAAGAGTACGTCTTCTTGCATAGGTATGGATCTCTGCAGAAAGATAAGTCTTTAGACCTAATTAAGAGATGAATCTAGGGGATGCCTTAGAGATGTTGGTCCTTTGGGTTGAACTTATCCCTCTTGTCATAGAGTAGAAATTTTTTTTGGGTTTCTTCAAGTGCCATTTGCATTTCATGCAAGGCCTTAGATGGAAGGACATATCATGTGTTGGGGTTGGTACCTTTCTTCAAGCTTGCCATCAATTGCATTGATGGACTCCCTGGAATTGGTGAAGCTCCAAATCCATACTTGAATTATAGTCTCAAAGCTTATCCTAGGCTCCACTCTGAGGACATTGCTTCTTTTGTGTGGGGGAGGATTGTGATAGAGGTCCTAGGATGGAGGTTTTCCTAGTCCCTCCACATGGCTTAGGGATCATGGAACACTCTGATGTGCCCTTGAGAGGTACTCAAGTGTTAGAAAATCCATCCTAGCTTGGTGGTACCAAGCCAACAATAGGACTCCCTCCTATTACATCTCCCTCTAAGTCCTCTTTATATTACCCTCACTTGGAGAACTACATGGGCTTGATTCTATAGTGGTCATAGCTATGTAGGAAACTAGGATTGGATAGTTTTAGTGTGGTGCCTTGTTGAACCTTGTACCAGATCTTGAGGGGTTTGGGGATGAGATGCTCCTTGTAGATACATTATCTTCCCTTCCACCAATGATGTCTACAAGGTTTCTTGTTGATGAGTTATCATTTCATTGGCCGTGATATTGCATACGCGATATTGCAGCCTATCTCCTCATCTATAAATAAGAGGTAGATAGATTTGGTAGGCAGTTTTTAGTTCTTAGCTTTAAGTGTTTAGTTTTAAGTAGTTCTTCTCTTAACCATTTCCCCCTAGTGCATGCCCGCAGTGTGGTGATTGTAATTGTACGACATCCTTATTTGAGTGTGGCGTACTTGGACATGCACATGACCAGAAATAAAGATCGAAATTACTTCATCATTGTAGCATTCACTTAGTTTAATTATTTACTTAATTATTATTTACGACTTTCTTAGTTAATATCTCTTCACCCTAAATCCCTATTAAACCTGGAATGAGTACAACTTGATTATGAGCATTTAAGTGTGACTACTTGGTAACCCAGTAGTGTACCTAGGATCTACGCTTGGTAATCCTAGTGGTAGCTGTGCATGAGGTCCAAGATGTGTATGGATGATTGAGGAACAGATGCTCATCGCACTTAGGCTATCTTAGATTCTCTCTCACCCTCTCTCCCTTAGCTTAGTTAATATCATTTTCCATTACACCCAGGAGTAACATTAGTATAGGAACACATCATACATCTCATTTTGGACCAAACCATACGTGACAAAGTTAACATTAGTACAAATGGAAAGATAGTGAACTGCGACCTAAGGATAACTATCTTGAAACCACAACTAGTCTGTCTGTGGAGTTTGACTAGATTGTGCGTGAAACGTTCATATTCATATGGTTGAGTGTAGGGGTACCTCGTCACTCATCATTGGTGCCATTGCTAGGGACAGTGTTAGTTATCTAAATTAGTTGTATCATACAAGGTCAATGTATAGGAATTAATGATATATCTTTTAAGAAAAAAATAATTATAAGAAGTCACATATAAAGTCACACATAATTTCACAATCATGCCTCTCCTACAAGACTATAATAATTCCACACCTAGTAAGAAAATTCATTGGAGAACCAATGAATTACATGACAATGAAGATTGGAGTACGCAACCTGAGGTGGGGTTCTCTTATAAACATAAATGAAGGAAACATCATCCCAACGCACAAAAGCATAACTTACTTGATGAAGATGAACCACCACTAGCCACTACAATCCTAATGCAAATACAAGAGGCTATTCGAATCTCCCATAGGCATCATCAAGAGCCGCCTACCCAGGCTTGGTTTAAACAATTTTCCCAATTTTTTAGGAGGCTATGACTTAGATCTGCAACAACATTTACAAGCCTTCTACGATGCCT
>MNCI01008086.1:701224-712771 GCA_015680685.1 Gnetum montanum | reverse complement strand
AAGTGCCACAAAACAAAAATCACTACTCCCTTGAACAAAATGCCAAGTGATCATACACCTTGTTGTTCTAGTACTCTCATAGTTGCTCATCATGGGATGAAATAATGCGGTGTCACTAATCAGAGGAATGGACTTGGTCCTGATCTTGGAATGATAGGTTAATGACACATTAATCATGCTTTACACGTAGGATTCACTATGCCCTAGGTCAGTTACCTCATGTCCCAATCTCTCCAATCCCTTCTGTAGTTCATCTCACCTTGCTATCCATGTAATTATAGCTAGTGGCTTGTATAGTGTAGAATTATTAACTCATCCTAGTGATACTTACATGTGTGTGTTTTTTGGAACCAGTGAGGAGTACATTTAACCCTTTGAGTGCCCACGAACACTTTTATGTGTGGTTATGCAAGGGCATTGTAGGTTGGAACCTGCTTTGGGGAGGACCCACTTGCATAATTTTTGTAATTTTCACTCATAACCCATCTTCCACACACCATTTATTTTCCTCAACATATTGTCAACAATGTTCTTTCCCTTATTACTATCCCTCTAAATTCCAACGTTCCTATGAACCATCACATTGCCTTTTTCTCTCCCTTACCACCTGAAGCCTTTAGTGATCAATCCCACCCACACATTATTATTTGTGCCTTCAAAAATAACTAAATTACCCTAGAACCCTTTAACACTTACCCACATGTCCTCCATTTACATTGGTAATTTTAGAAAAACCTTCAAAATTCGGTATTTTCTCTTGGGCCTGAATATTGATAGGCTGCGCTATTGCGTACGTGATATCATGTACACGATATTGCATTGCATAAACCCTATAAATACATGAACCCGCCCCCCCCCCCCAAACACCACTTACCATCATTTTCAATTATTCATGTGGGGGAGTTTTTCCAATTTCTCTCTATGACTTGCGATTCCACATCGCTTGCTTTCATACCTATATCTAGCTTGTTGGGCCTCTGATTTTCATTTTTTCTGAACCTACTTGAACTTGGAGTGTTCAACTCAATCATGGGGGAATGTAATATCCTGAATAATGCATAATGGTTTTGGAATTTATCATCACCCGAAGGATATTATCAAGGGTAATTAGTTATAACATTAAAGATAAATGTGCCAAAAATAATTTCATCCGCTTAGTTATACAGGGAAACTAATTTGGAAACCACCTAAGTAAAAAGGACTCACTATTATAATCTTTCAGGAAACATCACACAAAGATAAAATAAATTAATTAAGGCAAGCAGTAAGGTATAACTTAACATCAAAAATAACCTTACTAATGATTGGTCCCGTGTGATTGCAGATGGCCTCGAAACATGGACAACAGGAAGGTCCTTCTCAAGGTGGGAGTAAATGACCTAGGAGAGGTGAAGGACAAGTCCCTACCAAAAAACATGTAGAGTAAGAGGAAAAATCATTTAGCATTCACCAAGAAGACCCTGCTACTGTACAATCAAGGCAAACAAAAGGAAGAGATGCTGCAGTGCTTGAATAGGAACAACATCTTACATTGTCCCAGGATTGTGTTTAGGCTATCCATGAAAGGTCCACATTCACTGTGGTGATTGTGAAATTAAATTTTTAACAATTTGCAAAATTTTCTCTTGAGGCTATTAGGGACCACCTCAAAGGGTCTTCCTTATGGCCTATCCTCTCTGAAAGCGGTGCCCAGTACCTAGGGAAAACGTACCAATTTTGGCACAATAGAGAACAAGGTACCACAGCTAACATTTGTCGTGTGACAGTCGACTTCTCTATTCAGGGCATCATGGAGGTATTAAACCTTTCGAATATAGGACCAAAGATTGCTCAGTTATCTACCTATTTAGACCCTGATGCATGAGGGGTTTGGTTGGAAAGGACATATGGCAAGGATAAGACATTTGGAGAGTTGACAATGGAAGAGAGGATATATGTCAAAATTGGAATGTACCACCTCTTCCCCATGAAGGGCCTAAAAAGGATTTCAACATATGCATCTAGGGGATGTGTAGTATTGATGGAAAAGGTTAATGTTAACCTACCTTATCTATACTTTACCGAGATCCTGAGGTAGTTCGAAGAATGGACGATAAGGAAGATGGCATTGCCCTTCCCTTGTCTTATCAGGAAGCTATGTCGACATGCTGGTATCAGAGGATACACCAATGTTCTCTGAAAAGCCAAAAATGCTTCATATGTTGAATTGTTAAAACTACCGGCCACATAGAAAATCACTGGTGAGACCCTGGGGCCGAAACAAGAAAAAGAACATACAATAGGTCCATTTGCGACTCAACTTGCAGGACCCAACCAACTTCCAAGTACAGGACCTAGCCAACAACAAGAAGCAGGGCCCAACACAGGCCAAGATCAACCACCGCTGCTGTAAGATTACAGACCGTCGATGAGCCATCTCAAGGCCATTGCTGAGACGGTCAGTTGGGGAAGTCATGATGATGCAAATCTCTTCCACGCCATTGATGATGCCATACAACCCACAGTTTCTTTGGATCATGCAAGGGGTGAAGTGTCCATCTATATAGGAGGAGGGGAGAGGTCACAACAGATCTTGGGGAATGCTGCATCTTTCCAAGTGCAATTAGAAACTAGTGAAGGAGCCACAGTGGTGGTCATGCAACACCAGGATGCAATAGAAGTTGTAGATGTGGTCACAAATCACATTAAAGAATCATTCAATGTACCTATTGTGCCACCGGCAGATCTCATAGGAGCACGAGATGCTCAAAATTTGGCCAGAACCTCAATGAATCCTGCAGAACATGAGGATGTACTTGATTGATTACTACAAATAGGACAAGTTATGATGTCCCTATTTGACATCCCTCAGGATGTGACGAAAATTCAATCAGACCTCATTTCCACCAAGGGAAAGTTGGTCTTGATAGAGATGAGGGCTGAGCAAGCTAAAGCAGAGGTGCAAAAATTGCAAGAAAGGCTCGTAACCCTACAAGAAGCACAATGGGACCCTTTGTAATTTGTTCCCGTAGACCAACTAGATAGTTTCAAAATTGAGCAACTGACCAAACTACTAACAGAGAATAAGAAGGTGGCAAAAGAAAAAGAGAAGGCTATTTGGGATGCCTCTACAACACAAGCGCAAACTCATGCGCATACCAAGGCACTCAAGGCCTTACAAGAGGAAAACAAGCAGCTTGTTGCTGACAACCTTCAGTTGACCTTTGTGGAAAAGCAAAAGAATGTCCTCGAAGAAATTTTCCATCAGTTTCGAGAACAATTCATCTGGGTCAACCAAGACATGAACCATTTAGCCAGGAAGAATTGAACCCTCTCAATGGAGGAGGTACACGCCATCCGCCAGAAGATGGCTATCAAAATAAATGCATGGAAAAATGAGGCTAAACGAAATGAAAAGCTCAAGGAGCACTTCCAGGACTAGGTGGGGATGTACAAATAGATCATTGAGAAGGAACTTCGTATGGCCAAGGCCCACATCAACACTATCAATGCTTAACATACTGACTGGCGGGCCATACTGGACACATATGCATTAGCCCACCAGGCAGAAGTTAAGAACTAGGACTTGCAGATCCAAGATCTTACAGAATACATGGAGTTGGAAAACCTGTGGTATGACAACCTTGTCATGTTAATAGTAGAGTGCCCGAGAACAGGGCTCGAGCAACAGGTAGCTACCACCTACAGCAAATATGAAACAGAATTTGCAGAATGCAAGAAGATATTGCAAAAAATGGAGATTGCAAATTTTGAACTTGAGGTGGTTAAAGCAAGCTACCAAGGATAAAAAAGTGTCGCAATAGATTTGGCTTGATGGCTTACAAATTTCCAAGAATACATAGACAAAGCCAAAGCCTACAAGGAGGAACATTGTGTGTTTGTGGCTTGGTATGTCAAGGAAAATCAAATGTTTTTGTAGCTACCCTACCCATGGGAGGTGCCGACTCCATCAAACATCAGAACATTAGCATGGATGGTGCAAGACCCCCGAACTGAAGAGGAGAAACTCAAGGCCATACTCCAATGCCATCAATTTCCAAGACCTGGAGCACAAGACAAGGGAAAGGCACCCATGGAGGAGACACCGCCACCAAGAACTACATGAGTTCCATCAATTTTGTAGCTGTAGGATTTTCTTTAGCGTTCTTTGTGTTGCGTCTCAATTTTTTTCTAATTCCACACTGCGGCATGCACCCATTCTCACCATTCAATAATCCCATACCTATCCACTATGTAATCAATGAGGCTTGTTCTCACTATAACTCGAGGATGAGTTTTCATTCAGTTGTGGGGGTATGATGAGTTATCATTTCATTGGCCATGATATCATAGCCTGTCTCCTCATCTATAAATAAGAGGTAGATAGATCTTGTAGGTAGTTTTAAGTTCTTAGTTTTTAGTTCTTAGCTTTAAGTGTTTAGTTTTAAGTAGTTCTTCTCTTAACCCTTTCCCCCCAGTGCATGCTCACAATGTGGTGATTGTAATTGTATGACATCCTTATTTGAGTGTGATGTACTTGGACACACACATGACTAGAAATAAAGATCTAGATTACTTCATCATTACAACATTCACTTAGTTTAATTATTTATTTAGTTATTATTTATCGCTTTCTTAGTTAATATCTCTTCACCCTAAACCCCTGTTAAACGTGGAATGAGTACAACTTGATTACAAGCATTTAACTGTGACTACTTGGTAACCCAGTAGCATACCTAGGATCTACACTTGCTAATCCCAATGGTAGTCATCCATGAGGTCGAAGATGTGTATGGATGATTGAGGAATAGATGCTCATCACACTTAGGCTAGCTTAGATTCTCTCTCACCCTCTCTCCCTTAGCTTAGTTAATATCATTTTCCATTACACCCAGGAGTAACATTAGTATAGGAACACATCATACACCTCATTCTAGACTAAACCATACGTGACAAAGTTAACACTAGTCTAGATGGGAAGACAACAAATTGTGATCTAAGGATAACTATCTTAATACCACAACTAGTCCATTTGCAGAGTTCAATTGGATCGTGAATGAAACACTCGTATTCGTATGGTTGAGTGTAGGGGTACCTCACCACTCATCACTTGTGTATTTGTTTGCTAAGTCCTTGTTTGAGGTTTAAAGGTTTTCTTTGAAGTGTATTCTCTCTTGTTAAGACACTATTGCACCACATGCTTCCTTTTACAGGCTGCTTACTTGTTTAGAGGCATATTCCCTAGGTCTTCCACCCTAGATCCATTAGATCTAAGGAAATTTCTTGGGGTGCTAGACAATGTCAGGGCAACATTGTTACATATATGGTTTAAAGTAGGCATCAAGGTAGTAGTATAAGAAGTTTGATAATTTTATGCATAATGAAAATTATACAAATCTAAATATTATCATTGTATATATTTTAAAGGCTCTATATAAGGTTGTTTTACTATTGTTTTTTTATGTAGATGATATACTAATTTCTAGCAATGATTATATTGAAATTAAGTATTTGAAGGATAATAAGTCTAAATGTTTTACTACTAAAGATTTGGGTCCCACTAAGAAGATTTTGGACATGCTTATTCAAAGAGATAGAAAGTAAGATATGCTTTAGTTAAGTTAATGTGAATATATGTCATATTCATTATAAGTTAGTTTCTACACCATTAGCAACACATTTTAAATTATCTAAACACAATTGTCCAAAGAATGAAACTGATAGAAACAAAATAATAAATGTTCCTTATGCATAAGTTGTTGGTAGCCTAATGTATGCAATAGTCTGTATTAGACCTGATACTGCTTATATACTGGAATTTGTCTCTTGTTATATGAACAATCATGGATGAGAACATTAGCAAGTAGTAAAATGGACACTTTAATATTTAAAAGGCATAAAAAGAGAATGTTTATTCTTTAGAGGTTCTTCTTTGGATATTATTTATTTTTTATTGCTAATTTTGCTAATTGTCATGAAAGCAGAAAATCCACTACTGGGTATGTTTGCACAACTGGTAGTAGTGCTATTCGTTCGGTATCTAAGTTACAAGCTATTTTTGCTTGATCCAGTACATAAGTTGAATATATGACATTAATGATAGTAGCTAAAGAGATGATTTGGTTAAAAAGATTGTTTGAACAATTTATGATAAAGATAGGTTTGTTGTACACTCTAATAATCAAAGTGCAATTCATTTAGCAAAGAATGCAATGTTTCATTCAAAAACAAAATATATTGACATTCAATACCATTTCATCCATATGGCTCTTGAAAGAGGAGATTTAGAGGTGTACAAAATTAATACTCTAGGTAAACATCTAAGGTGTAGATGATAGCTTGTTTTGGCAACAACGTAAAACTACATCATGGAAGTAGTGTAACCATTAATTTGAAGATAGAAGATTTATCTTCATGTGGGATATTGTTGGTAATTGAAGTTAAATTAGTTAGTTCTACTTGGTGTTAATAATTGTGGGATATTTAGTTAAATCAAATTTATCTTCATGGGGTGTAAGGTATTTGTGTAAGGAATACTTGGATATTCTTGTTTGATGGATAATGGATTCAATATGCAAGTAGAATAAGTAGTTTAGTTTTAGTTTTTTTTGTTAGTTTTATTTTTTGTAATGTTTTGTTAATTTTAGGTTCAAGGTTGTGTGAGAAGCATAGTTTTTTATTTTAGTTTTTGTTTTTTAATGTTTCTCTAACTGGAGATTTAAGATCTCACAAAAAGTTAAGTTTTAGATATGAGTTGTGTAGTCTTTTTCCTTTTAATGTTTGACTAGTTGTAGGTTTAAAATTGTGGAGCATATAGTTTGATTTTTTCTTTTGATTAATGTTTTAACAATGATGTGTTCACTTAGCAGTAAGATTCTTCATTTGAAAGCTCCAAGTTATGTATTCAATTTTGGTTGGTAATGATGAGTTATATAGTTGTAATGGGACAAGATATTTGGGGTGTGCCTATATTACAATTCTAATGGATTTTTTTGATGCAAAAATTTGGGGTGTAAAGGCACACTAACGCACAACGTACTTAAAGAGCTTGGTTTGAAAAGGTTATTGCCTAGGGCACCTTGCTTAGGGCACAACTAGCCTGGAAATAGTCTCAGTGGAAGAGGAATGTGACTAACAATTTAAATAAAATTACTAAATTTAAAAATATTAAATTATTTTCAAATATAAATATTGAAGATGAAATAATTTAGAAAGATCATGGTATTAAAAGGAAAATAATAGGAAGAAGAGAAAATAGAGAAGTTAGCAAATTCATTAATGGATGCAAGTAGCCATGGTAGTAGTACATAGCAATTGCAACAAGTGGTGCTGACAACTTGTAGACAACAACACCATTCAATAGTGACTAATAACAACAACAAAGACAATCATCCAACAACAACTGATTGTAGGTAACAATGCTAACACTAAGAAATGAGTTGCATGTAGCAACAACATCACTAATATTGAAAGGGAAAAGGAATATAGGATGATGAGATGATGGGATGGAATAGGAGAACGGAAGGAAAAAGGAAAGAAGAAGCATGATATGAAAAGAAAAAAAGAGAAGCCAAGAGATTTTTCTTTCTTCTCTCTTGATGATGATAATGATCCTCCTCTTCATCTATGTGTATGGGCTTTTATAGCCCTTACATTCTTCTCCTCCTCCTTATTTTCTCTTAGGAAGTGTAGCATGGGTGTCATCTGTGCATGAGAACTAGAGATATTCTTTATCTTCTAACTAATTCTTTGTATGTTTCAACTAATGTTGCAAATATGCATTACAATTTAGCCTCCTTGGTTTTCTCTATACTTGACACATGTTTAAGTAAAAATAAAGAAAATTAGTAATTGTGAAATCATAAATTTAAATAAAATAAGAAAGCATTTTTTCAAAAAATAGCAAATATAAACACTAATGGTTTTTATTTGAACTTTCATGATGGGTAGAACTAGAACTCTATGCACATATATCTACAATCAGATAATAGTGATTGAAAACAAACTCAAACACATAACAACAATGGTGATGAACAACACCAAGAAGAACAAGGTGGAGCTTACAAGGCAATCACTATCAACTCAAGCCTATGCCAATAATCATGATGATGGTGGTGGTAATAATAATAATGAATCTACCTCATTAGATCTAGTTCTAGGCATCATATTGGAATTGTGCATTATAGAAGCTAAAAGTAAATAATGTTACACCAAGAAAAATTTTGCAATTCATAAGTTCTTGCATAAGGCATTCAATCTACTAGGTGTTTACATGGAACACCATTATAAAACTATTTAAGGTGGAACACATTGAAGTTTCTTGTGAATTTATCACCTTGAAGGTTAGCTATCTTGTAAACATTTAGGAATATAACCTCCATGACTTGGTATGGTCTTGACCACATTGGTGAGAACTTCATTTACAGACCATTTCAAGACTAGATCACCTATTTGAAAGGATTTAGCAATAAACTTTTTATCAAACCATCTTTTAATAATGTTTTGATGATTTGAGAGGTTTTTCCCTACCATTAAATTTTTAAGTTTAATATCCCAAAGATCATAAGATCTAGTAATGAGACTTTCATTGGGATTTAGGTAATCCAAGAAGAACTCATGAGTAGGGATTTGCAAGTTGATGGGTAACATAGGTTTTTGTCCATGAACTAGTTCATAAGGGGTGGTCTTAAGAGATTCTTTATAACATATGTGATCTTCCCATACAACCTATTTTACTTTTTCATGCCAATATTTTGGGTTGTCATTAATCATCTTTTTAACTCCACCTAGAAGATTTTTGTTGGAAGATTTTGCTAATACCTACCAATCTTTTTATTGTAGAACTTCAATTTCATTATCCATCTAGACTTCCCTAACAATTTCATTGGATGATCCTTATCTTCATAAATGTTGTTAATTTAATTCATAATAAGTTGTGAATCACTATAAATCTTTAACTTTGAAAGATCAAAGTAAATGGCATACTTTAGTCTACGGATTAAAGCTTCATATTCAGCCACGTTGTTTATCATGGGGTTTGAAAAATGAAAGGCTTTAAGCTTTGGAGCTTTCCCACATGAAATTAACATAATTCCAGCATTGCATCCTCATTTTGATAAGGCTTCATCAAACCTAAGCATCCATGTGTTCAAGTTATTGAAATTTGAAAAGAAAGCTCTTTGATCAATATAAGAATTATCATCATCATAAATTGGATTATCATCTAAGGATTGGATAGTGAAGATTTCACTAATATCCTTATCTTTACCAATTGGTGAGGGATCATCAAATAGGAAAGTCTTTCCGTCATGCTGGTGGAAAGGTAGTATGTCAATGCGAAGTTCAGAAATTTTCCTATAAGTTTGGTGATGAGATGTGGCATGAATATGAATATAGGGGTTTATGCCATGTAAGGATTCATTCATTGCATCCAAATTTTCATCTAGCTTGTATTCAACAAAGTTAAGATCAATGATTCCCATAAATTCCTTTTATCTGATGATGTAACATGAGATTCATTGGTACTTGAGATGACATGATGATGAAAAGGTTCTCTAGGAATTATAACATGTTCAAATCCTCCTTTGATTGGAAGAAGGAGTTTTGAGAAATTAGATCTAAAGAAATGTTGAAATTAGGCACTAAATGTATGTGAAAGCAACATGTCATAAGTTTCATATCAACTACTAAGATGTCCACATGACATGAAAAATTAGGATATTTCTTTAGGTGAATTTGGATATAATTATGTGATCCTACTACATGGATGTTGGGTTTGTCAAGTTGGATAACACTTTAGGTTTCGAGAATCATTTGTGCTCCTAAATATTTACATACCTGAAGAGGCATTCCATTTATAGTAGCTAATGAATCCATTAGACAATTATGAGCATTCTTCCCTAGTATAATTGAAGTAGTTTGGAAAAGAGGTTGATCCTTATTGGCTTGTTGGTGAAGAATGGGTGTGTCAAGGATTCCAACACCATCTATGAAATGAACTTGTTTCTCATTTGTAGGGGTCTTACCTATATCTTTAGATTTCTTGATCAATGCATGTATTACTTATTTTTCTTTCTTAAATTGTAATAGTTCATACATGGATATGTTGGCTTTAACCCTCTTCAAATCTTCTATAAGATCATAATTTTTCATCTCACTCTTGGGCTCAGGTTGGTTTTGGTTGGAACAATTATGGGTTTGTCATGATGTTCCAAGTTGTGTTTGTTATTGAGATGTATTATTGTGGTTTCATTTGCTAGGAGGGATGTATGTGTTTCCTTTTGGATTACTAGAGTTATTCATGATGTCACTCATCTTCCTAAATTGTCCATTTGTAGGGGTAGGTTCATTGATCATGACTTGCTCAACAGATGCTATTGGTTCATTTTTAGTTTCACTGGGGACTTCTAGAACCATTAATAGGGATTTTTCCTTTTGGTTGTTTTGTAATTCTTGTATGATATTCCCATATAAGGCTCAAAATTAAGGGAAAGACTTCTCAAAATCTTGTGTGATGTTATGTAACCTATAATATTCATTGAGAGCTACTTCTCCTAGGTTTTCATTTACATCATTATGTTGATTTCTTGTCTTAACATTGTTGCATTTTGGCTCAATCACTTCATTAGAAAGCTTTTGTAGTGTGGTTAAGACTTGGTTCATTAGAGGTTGACCCTCAACTTTGGGTAAGTTGAAGGCTTGTGTTGTCTTAAGGTTAGGGATAGAGTGTATGGAGGGAGGATTGATAATAGATTGAATTAAGGCCTTTAATCGATCATCATTTAGGCCAAGGTTTTGAGGAAATAAAGAAGAGGAAGTATTTGGACTTTGAATATTTGGTCAAAATTTGGGGATTGGAGGATTGGTTTGAAAAGGATTCGGGACTATTAGGGCTTGGGAACCTAAGCCAAGAGTTTTAAATTGGGCTTGTAATGAGTCTTTAAGAGTAATTTGTTCAAGTTTGTAGACATGGCTCCTTGCAAGTCGGTGATATTGGGATTAGATTTGATTGCATATGTGAGGAAGGGATTTATGGTTAAGAGGAAAAAGCTTAAGATTCCTTTTGGTTATAGTAGCATCTTGTTAGAAACATACGATAATTGCTAAAGGAATCTTAAATTGAAATTTCTAATAGTTTCCTCACTAAGATTTTAGAGGCTAGTAAAGTTATTAGAAGCTATAGTGGGGCTATTAAACTCATCAAGTTGAGATAGAAAATGTGATTTGAAGTCATTCCAAGTTGAGATTGATGAGTTGGGAAGGGTTAGAAACCATTGAGTTGTTGTACCTTGGAAAGTAGTGACAAAAGACCTATAGGCCACATCATGTTGAACTATGTTGTGGATGCCTAGTAGTGTCTCAAAATTTTGAAGATGTTCACAAGTGTCATTAAAAGAGGGATCAAAAGAAAAGAAATTATGTTAAAGAGTGATGAGATGCGACTTGCACTAGGCCGCGATATCGCGTACGCGATATCGCAGCCGCCGTGATATCGCATCCCATGCGATATCATATACGCGATATCACGTCTTCTCCTGCGATATCGCGTACGCGATATCACGTCCCGCC
>MNCI01008086.1:689207-700459 GCA_015680685.1 Gnetum montanum | reverse complement strand
AAAGAGGTTTTGGAATTGGGTTGAAGTTTCAAAAGTTTAAGGTATTGTTAACCAAAGGTTGGGAAACAAGGTTTGTTGATCATTTGGTATGTCAAAACGTTAAGGAAAATAGAGTACAAGAATGTTTGTGTGATTTTCATGATTGTAGGACAAAGTACATTGGAGACACAAGAAGAAGATGAGATGACACCTATAAAGCAATGTCAAAATGAAGATCTCAAAGACCAAGATGAATCCTACATTGATGACAAGGAATGAACTAGTTTATAAAAAAGGAGAGCTCAAAGAAGAAGGACATCTATAAGGTCTCAAGCAAACATGCAAAAATTCAAAGATCTTGGACAAGAAACAAAGACTTGAAAGCTCACCTTAGAGGTTAGAAGGAAGCCTTAGCATTGAGGGATTATTTTTAGTAAAGACATCTTTTAAAAATAGAAAATGTCTACTATCAAGTGAAGATGTCTCCAAGAAATAGTAGATGTCTTGGTAGAATTGAAGGTAGCATAGGAGAAGATGTCTCTAGAAAATAGTAGATGTCTTTCTGGAGAAAAAGACATCTTTCATGAGAAGAAGACATCTTTCCAGAATGAAGGTCCATTGCAGAAAGATGTCTTAGTCTTAGAGAAGACATCTTCAATGATCATTAATTAGCTATTGCACAAATTCTAAGGTGATTTTATAAATATATTGGCTATGAGAAGACTTCATCCTCATTAGGAAATGTGTAAGCATTGTGTACTATCAATTGTATTCATCAAGCAATCATTGTACTCATTGTTGCTCCTCAGTGTACAATCTTTGTTTATTGTAATTGTTCAAAGTGAGTTGTACCTCAAAGTACAATAATCATCAAACTTAGTTGCATTCTTTCCTTGTGATTGTTGTTCTCTTTTGTTGCCTTGTGGCATTAATGTGCTTCTTGTAGGAAGGCATCTTGCTTGAGCTTGTCGAGATTTTGCGAGATTGAGTGTTTGTATAGCACCACAACACTTCGAAGTAGAGATCAAGTTGTAAAGGTTGTGGGATCTTAGAAATCACATTCATAGCATCAAATCACTCCAAAGTGGAGCTTAGAGCTTATATAAGATGTGGTATTCTTCAGACCACATTTGAGAGCAACAAAGTCTAGAGGTGTGCTTGCGAACTATCGTCCAAGTGTGGACTATCCAAGTTGGGGAACCACGTTAAATTTGGTGTGTGCGCTTTATCTCAAATGAATTTTTATCTTGGGGAACTTATTTATCCCCTGCTTCTAAGTCCAACGATGCTTAGAGTTTGCCATAGTTGAAGAATGTGAGACCTTAGATCTAGGTCTTGTAGGAATATGACTTGGAAAATTGTTGGCTAGGAAGTTTTGTCTTGTTGTTTTCCTAGTTTGAGGCTTAAGAGTTTAACTAGGTCCAACCATAAACTAAGTAGACAATAAAGATAAATTTTTTTAAAATATTTTTTTTGGATTTTTTATTAAAGTAGGAAGAAAATAAAGGAAATTGAAACTAAGGACAAGATAACATAGAAATGAAATCTAGTTGAGGGAAACTATAATGGTGGCCCTCCTTCTAGTGCTAGAAAGGGTGTTGATGCATAAAGGCACACTAATGCACAACGCCCTTAAAGAGCTTACTTTGACAAAGTTATTGCCTAGGGCACCTTGCTTAGGGCATGGCTATTCTAGGAATAGTCTCGGTGGAAGAGGAACGTGATTGATAATTTAAATAAAATCACTAAATTTGAAAATATTAAATTATTTTCAAACAAAAATATTGAAGATAAAATAATTTAGAAAGATCATGATATTAAAAGGAAAACAATAGGAAGTAGAGAAAATAGAGAACTTAGTAGATTCATTAATGACTACAAGTAGCCATGGTAGTGGTACATAAAAGCTACAACAAGTGGTAACAACAACACCATTTAGTAATGACCAATAGCAGCAACAAAAGCAATCATCCAACCAATTGTAGGTAACAATACTAGCACCAAGCAATGAGTTGCATATAGCAACAACAACAACACTAATATTGAAAAGGAAAAAGGGATATAAGATGATGAAATGGTGGGATGCAATAAGAAAAGGGAAGGGAAAAGGAAAGAAGAAGTAAGATATGAAAAGCAAAAGAGAGAAGCTAAGAGACTTTGCTTTCTCCTCTCTTGATGATGATAATGATCCTTCTTTTCATCTATGTGTATGGCCTTTTATAGCCCTTATGTTCTTCTCCTCCTTATTTTTCTCTTAGGAAGTGCAGCATCTTGTTTATCTTCTAACGGATACTTTGGATATTCCATCTGATGTTGTAAATATGCCTTACAATTTAGCCTCCTTGTTTTTTGTCTATAGTTGACACCTGTCCAAGTAAAAATGAAGAAAATCAGTATTTGTAAAATCATAAATTTAAATAAAATGAGAAAGCATTTTTTTTAACAGATTGCAAACGTAAACACTTATGGTTTTTATTTAACTTTCATTACGAGCAGAGCCAGAGCTCTGTGCATGTATATCTACAATCGGGCAACAACGACTGGAAACAAACTTAAACACATATCTACAATCGGGCAACAACGACTGGAAACAAACTTAAACACATATCTACAATCGGGCAACAACGACTGGAAACAAACTTAAACACATAACAACAATGATGATGAACAACACCAAGAAGAACAAGGTATCAGCTCAAGCCTATGCCAACAATCATGATGATGATGATGGTGATAACGATCATGAATCTCCCTCATCAGATCTAGTTTTAGGCATGATACTAGAATTGTGCATTACAGAAGGTAAAGGAAAATCATGTTACGTCAAGAAAAAGTTTGCAATTCGTAAGGTATTCAATTTTTGTTGCAATCTTCGTGGCAGGAAACCCTACTAGAGGCCTTCTTTGATTCCCCTCTGTGCTTTAGTGGACAAACTTCTGTCAACCAAATAAAAGAATACAAAGACAACAGTGCAGAAATCAAAATCCGTTTGAGCCAGCAAGGCAAGGCCCACGAATCCAGTAATCTCAAATAAGTAATGGGGGCACACTACAAACTTGAACAGTCCAGCCTCTTGAATATTGTACTGCTGCTGCTTGGACCCAACCTTACGCAGACTTGACAATATGAACTGACGATATAAATTCCCACTCAACCCCATAACAAAAAGAATGGCACCTATAACAAATAAAGTTCCTATACTGGTCTCAAACTCTCATATGCCTGTAGAGCATACAGAAAAATAAAAGGCATTGAAGGCATACATGATGGATATGAGAATGACAGTCCCTATGCCTACGGTTCCTGAATAACGATGAATGAACAGCACCTCATAAACCTTTTCGAAGAAATGAACAGCAACTGCCGCAGCAGTCAGTGTGGGAGGAAATGACAGTGGACAATCCGACTGCAGCAGGGTGAGGGCCAAATTCAGAACTCCTAATTTAAGAAGTATCATGTTGGTAGGCGGCCATAACATTTTACGTAAAACAAAAAACAGAAAGGATAGCAAGCTGGGAAAGTAAATCCAGAACATCCCCCATTTGCTGGAGATCTGCTTCTGCAAAGATAAAGTGAGAGAAAGAGAAGATCATGATGATAAAGCAGAAGAAGAGAGTGAGGTTTGTGCTGTAACAAAATGTGGTGTGGTGGCCATGGATGCCATTGCCACCGCAGATCCCACATCAGTGACGCCTCGAGGCAGCACCCACAAGAAAGGCATTCCAGCAGGCCCTGTTTGCCCTTGCAACAGAAGGAGATACCAACGGCAGCAGGAGGATGACCACATTTAGAAAGGCTCTTCCGGTATCTTGCATATTCTGTATGTTCAAAATTTCATGCAAAATCTGAGTTCTGCAGCATGACGGCAGCATTGACAGCAAGCGTCACGGCAACAACTGGAGCAGCACTGGTGTGGTTTGACAGTGGCAATTATCTCAGTCGATGGAAACACTACTTGATATTGTTGTTAACAGTCAGTTAAAAGTAAGGTTTTGTTATTTTGTACCATAAGGCCCGTTGGCCATGTTGGCGTCAACAGGTTCCAACACCCTAAGAATTTGGAAGACAGAAGTAGTATTTTTTGGGTTATAGAAGCGTAGTCGTTAGTTGTGTGAGGTTGCAATGGTTGTTCTTCTAATCACCTTAGGATTGTCTGTTTCTTAGAAGTTGAGACATTTGGAGATAATAGTAGTAGGTTGCCTTTTTACCAGGGGTGAGTAGGTATGTTCATTTGTTTGTGCTTGTGGTTTTTTGTTGCCCATTGTTTTTGTATATACTCATGAGCGATATTTTGTCGTATGGGCCATAGGCACGGTTGTTTGTTGCCCATGGATTTATAAAATGGTCATGGGTTTTATCTCCGAAAGCCAATGAAGGAAAACTATAAAAAGATGTAAGAAAAACAATGATTGAGAACGAATTAAAGAAATTGTCAGTAAACAAAGCTATAATTGTTGAAAGGTAAATGGCAAAAAAGAATTTATGTAGCCAACCCCATTTTGTTGGAAGAAGGCTAAGATTATAATATTATTGTTGAAACCTAAAATAAGTGAAACATAGGTACACCCCAAGACTTATAGAAGTTTATAACTTAGTGCTACCTAGTAGAATAAAACTTGTGACTTAGGGTTACTAGGCCAAGACTACGTATCATTGGGCTACAATTATGATCATAACTTATCCCCTAGACATATAGTTAAATTAGAATCTCATAAGTTAGTATTGCTCAGAAAAATGGAACCCATAACTTGGGACTTCCAAATCAAGAGTGCTACCATAAGGCTAACACCTCATTATGTCCATAGGTACACCTAAGACATATAGTTAAGATGATATATTATAGAAAACATGTAACACAGTATACATGGTTAGACTCTTATTTTGGAAGCTTCAAATTATGAGTTTGATTCCAATAGATAACATTTAATTTTAATAAATTTTATTTATTTATTATTTTTAAAAGAAACATATCCCAAAATAATATGCATGAATATGACTTTCAAATCACAAATCACATGCTTTAAGGAATTAACAATGCCTTGATGGAAAAATGGCTACTTGTTTGATCAAAATTGAACAAGATCCTATACAGTTGTCCTCGAAAAGGTTTGAGATTATTAAAAAAAATAACATATCATAGAGAATGAATTAGAACAATTCTAGCATAGTGTAGCATCGAGTGTTAGTTAATAATCTTGCTTCTATTACAAGAATTAGTTTAACTTATGGTTGCTTCCAGGTTCAGTTAGAAAAGAATGGGAGTTAATTCTATTTCTATTACAAGAATCAGTTTAAGTTTAATGGGTTATCATGATGTAATTATAACCTCCAAGTTCAATTAGAAAAGGATGGGAGTTCAGTGGACTTAGCCTATTATAAATAGTCCATTTGATAGTAGCTTTGATGTACCACATCGAAATAAAATATTTCTATTTCTCCTCATATGTGCTCTGTCCTTGCATCTGTTATTTTGTTTTGTGTTAATTCTTATTAGTGGTATCAAAGCTAGAAGTTCCAATGAATAACTCGACTCAAATTTCAATTCCTATCTTGGATGGGCAAGATTACAATTGGTGGAGTGTCCAAATGAAGGTGCTTTTTGATTTCCACAAGCTATTGGATGTTGTGAAAAATAGTGTTGCTGATCTTGTAGCAAATGCAATCGATGCACAGAAGAATGCCCACCGAGAGAACAAGAAGAAAGATAAAAAGGCATTATATTTCATTTATCAAGGGGTGAATGATGAAGTCTTTGAGAATACTGTAGGAGCAACCACATCAAAACAAGTCTGGGATACCTTGATGACATTGTACAAAGGTGTGGATAGAGTTAAGAAGGTAAGACTCCAAACGTTGAGACGTCAATATGAGCTTTTACAAATGAAGTCTTCTGAGACTATTGCTACTTATATTAGTTATGTTCTTGCTTTGACAAATCAAATGAAAACATATGAAGAGAAGTACAAAAAACAGGCTAAAGTGGAGAAGATTTTATGGTTGCTCACTTCTAGATTTGAGCATATCATGGTGGCAATAGAAGAAGCACATGATCTCTATTCAATGACTATTGAGGAATTATCTAGCATCCTACAAGCCCATGAGCAATGAATGAACGAGAACAAAGTTAAGAAGTCAATTGAGCAAGCCTTTCAAGGCCAATTCTCCATCAAAGGTGATCAAGGTGGTGAAATAAGCCAAAAGCATGGTGGTTTTCATGGTAGAGGACGAGAACATGGGGGCTACTACACCAAGAGTCATGGTGTTCATAACAAAATTCATGGAGTTGGAGGCAATGACCAAGAAAAATCAAATTTTGGTCATCAACAAAATTCAAGAGGTCATGGCCATGGACATGGTAGAGGAAGGTATGCCAAATCCAATGTTGTCTATTACTCATGTCATAGGCATGGCCATTATTCAAATGAGTACAGATACAAGAATAATACTTAGACAACTCATTGTGCACAAGAAGAAGAAGATGATGGCAACCATGCTTTCTTGATGGTCACTACAACTAGTGAAGTGCCAAACTACCATACATGGTTTCTTGACACTAGGTGTACTAATCATATGTGTAGCAAAAAGGAGTTATTTATTGTTGTTGATGAGTCCTTTCACACCAAAGTCAAATTTGCTAATGAAAACACTATACCAGTGATGGGAAAAGAACAAATCCTTATCGACTTGAAAAATGGAGCTCACATATATATTTATGATGTCTTCTATGTGCTAGGTATGAAGAGTAATTTGCTTAGTATGGGTCAGCTAGCAGAATAGGGATATGTCATGAACTTTCGTGGCAATCAACTCTCCATTTTTGATAATAGAGGTACACTCATTCTCAAGGCCCCTTTGATGAAGAATCATATGTTTCAAGTTGATATTTCTAGTGGTGTTTATAAGTGTCTTAATACCATTATAAATGATGAGCCTTGGTTGTGGGACCTTCACTTCAAACATTTAGACTTTTGGAGTTTAAAATTGTTTGCTAAAGAAAATATCGTGAAAGGTTTGCCTAGTATTCACCATCTAGAACAGTTGTGTGAAGCTTGAATTCTTGGAAAGCATCATAGAATGTCATTTGTAGCAAAACAATGACATGTAACACAACCACTGGAGCTCATTCATTCCGATGTATGTGGCCCAATGAACACCTTGTCAAATGGAAATAATAGGTATTTCCTAACTTTTATTGATGATTTTACTCAAAAAATTTGGGTGTATATTTTGCAAAGGAAGTCTAAAGTTTTTGATTGCTTTAAGAAGTTCAAGGTGCATGTTGAAAGATAGAGTGGTTATCTTGTTAAAGTTTTGCAAACTAATGGTGGATGTGGATACACTTCCAATGAATTTAATGAATATTGTGAAGAATAGGGAATAAAGCATCAAGTCATTTTTCCCTACACCCCACAACACAATGAAGTAGCTAAAAGGAAGAATAGAACTATAATGGACATGGTGAGGAGCATGCTAAATGCAAAAGGAATGGCCAATTCATTTTGGGGTGAAGTTGTCTCATGTTCCGTTTACTTGTTAAATAAGTCTTCAGCAAGGAGTGTGCAAAATATCACCCTTGTAGAAGCATGAAGTGGTTTCAAGCTACGCATGAAACATCGTAGAGTGTTTGGTGCTATTGCTTATGCTATTGCTCCAACAGAGCTGAGAACAAAGCTAGATGATCGAGCAAAGAAGACTATCTTTGTTGGCTACAAGCATGGGGGATTCAAGCTATTCAATCTTGTAACAAAGAAGGTGATTATCAGCTGAGATGTGACCTTTTCCAAAGAAGAGGCTTGGAAATGGGATGTTGATTCACACAAAGACTCCTAGAAGCAACAAATCTATATCCTTGAAGAGAAAGCTGCAGTTCCTACCACAAATGAAGCTACATCAAACTCTATTCAAGAAAGTTCCACTCCACAAGCTTTAGTAGAATCTGGAAGGCCAAGGTAGTAATGCCAACAATTAGTACACCTGCAAGACTATCAGGTAACTCTTGATGATGAAGTTGATGATGATGGAAAATTGGTACACTTCACCTACTTTGCAGATAGTGAACCTATGACATTTTAAGAGGCAATTCAAGATCCTAAATGGGTGAATGCCATGAATGAGGAGATCAAGACAATTGGTAGAAACAATATGTGGAAGCTCATTGACATCCCACATGGTCACAAAGAAAATGATGTAAAGTGGATTTTCAAGACAAAGGTAAAGTCAAATCGTGAGGTGGAGAGACACAAAGCAAGATTGGTGGCAAAGGGATTTGAGCAAGGGCCTGGCTATGACTACCAAAAGGTTTTCTCTCTTGTTACTCAAATTGAAACAATTAGACTTCTTATTTTGTTAGTTGCCTAGAAGAAGTGGAAAATCCATCAAATGGATGTGAAGTTAGCCTGTCTAAATGGCCCATTTGAAGAGGAGGTTTTTGTCAAGCAATCACATGGATTCATGAAGTAGGAAAGTAAAGATAAGGTGTACAAATTGAAGAAAGCATTGTATGGTCTCAAACAAACACCATGAATATGGAACAAGCACATTGACTCTTTCTTCCATAAGTCTGGTTTTAGAAGTGCCCATCTGAACATGCTTTATATGTGAAGACTAATGATTTTGGTCATATTTTATTGCTGTGTCTTTATGTTGATGATCTAATATTCATAGACAACAATCTCAAAATGATTGAAGATTTCAAGAAGTCCATGATGCATGAGTTCAAAATGATAAATCTTGGCCTTATGTCATATTTCCTTGGCATTGAAGTAGTTCAAAGAGAAGATGAGATTTTTATATGTCAAAAGAGGTATGCTACTGAACTCTTGAAGAAGGTTTGTAAGCAAGATTTTAATCCTGTGAGAACTCTCATGGAGGCTGGCACAAAGTTTTCAAAGAATGGAGAAGGGGCACTTGTTGATTCAACTTATTTTAAGCAAATTGTTGGGAGTTTGAGATACCTCACATGCACAAGTCCGGACATCTTTTATGGTGCTGGTTTGATTAGCAGATTTTTGGAATCTCCTCGTCAACCTCATATGCAGGTGGCCAAAAGAATCCTGTCATACCTAAAGGGCACCTATGATCATGGTTTATCTTATTCCTCATTTAATAATTTGCTCCTATAGGGCATTCCAATAGTGATTGGGGTAGAGATTTAGATGATCAGAAAAGCACTTATGTTATTGTTTTAATTTTGGTGCTACAGCTTGTTCATGGTCATGAAAAAAGCAACCCATAGTTGTACTTTCAACTTGTGAGGCAAAATATGTTGTTGTAGCTTCAAGAGCATGTCAAGCAGTATGGTTAGGCAATGTGATGAGCCAAATCCGTGCTCTAGTCAAGAGGCCAATGAAGATCTTTGTTAATATTTCTACAATTGACTTGGCAAAGAATCTTATCACACATGGAAGAAGTAAACACATTGACATACACTATCATTTTCTAAGAGATCAAGTTGGAAAGAAAGCAATTAAGTTGGTGTATTGCAACTCCGAAGACTAAGTGGTGGACATTTTGACCAAACCATTGAAGTATAATACCTTTGCCAAATTAAAGCAGATGCTTGGAATGATGATTTTTCAAACTCAGGATTAAGAGGGGATGTTAGTTATTAATCTTGCTTCTGTTACAAGAATCAGTTTAAGTTATGGTCACCACCAAGTTCAGTTAGGAAAGAATGGAAATTAATCCTTTTCTGTTCTAAGAATCAGTTTAAGTTTAATGGGTTATCATGATGTGATTCTAACCTCCAGGTTTAGTTAGAAAAAGAATGGGAGTTTGGTGGACTTAGCCTATCATAAATAGGCCATTTGATAGTAGCTTTGATGTACCACATGAGAATAAAGTATTATTTGCTCTGTTCTTGTATATGTTAATTCTTATCATCGGGGACGCCCTTCCCACTGTGTAACACCACCCCGACGTTGTTGCCTAGCCCCACCCCTGTCGCTGGCTTTGGACAAGCTTGTTTTCGGATGTTTTGCCATTCCCATGTGTTCTCCGTCTGGTGTGCCCTAGCCTGTTAATGCATATAAGTGCTAGAGGAATGTTTTGCTCAGAACCGAAGGTCTGATTTTGTAAAGTTTATGTTTATTAATGCATGCAGTTTGACCATTCTAACCTCCAGGTTTAGTACTGACTCACTGTTACTGTCTGTCACTGACTCACTGCTACCTCTCTGTAAAACACCAGGTTCAGAATGCTTGAAATAAACGAAAGAAAGGAAGTAGACATGCATAGAATCTCTGACTGGGATTCCAAAGCATAACATGGATACGAATGCAACAAGGCAGAGCGAGGCAGGCAGACGAGAAAAGAGCAGAGCATCCTACAAGAAAAGGAAGAAGGAGAAGCTGCTACTGCTGGTGATATTATTCCACCGCTTCCGAATGATGGGGCCATAGACTGTTTGCGGAAAATCACAAACATTAGGTGGTACAACATGAAGCAAAATCTGAAGCGGGTGAACAGATGCTGGAGAGATGCTCTCCAAATTCAGAGCTGAGATGACAGGAGCGCCTGCAGCAAATCTGATTCTTGTACGTCACAATCGATCGACGCGGCCTCCCGCGTGGCGCGTGCTGCTAAAGTAAGGATAAAGCTACTTCAACGTAAAGTAACATCTGCAATCCGCATGCATTCTTGCCCTCTGGACTGGGACTGGGCCAACGGGTCAGAACACAAATTAAATTCAATCAATTTTATCATGCTTCTCTTATGTTTGCATGCAAATTTCACTCGTTTTTTTTTATTTCTTATTTTTCGCGTTGGACTGAGTATAATCTGGTTGTCGTTGTTGGTGGTACATTTAGCTGATAATCGTGTGGGTATGGATGGTTGTGTATTCAGTAAATCGCGAATTCTTTGGATGCGCCTGCCGGAACCTTCGTTGAGGAACTGCTCCAAATCGCGGCCGAACAAATATAAAAAGGAAGCTATTTTAGCATGGGATATTGGAAAACCAATTTTATCATGCTATTATTCAAGTGGTTTACGGGTGGTGTATGGTTTTTCTCTATATCGAATAAATCTTAGAAATAAATAAAAGAAAATTAGAAGTTATTTTTGCTGATTGAATTTAGAGTGAAGCAACAAACACAATATGATATTTTTTTTTTGAAGTAAAAATGATGCAGTTAGAAAGTGAAGTTATTTGTCAGTTTATAGCCTGCACTTACACTGTTTATGCATGTTCATTAGATAAATATTCCAAAAAACCTATGCATCAAAAGAATCCGATTCGTGGAAGCAAGGAATCGAGGATACGTGATTCTGAA
>MNCI01008086.1:648141-688347 GCA_015680685.1 Gnetum montanum | reverse complement strand
GTTGGATTTTTATCTCTATGTTTTGAAAAATACCACTTAATATTTTATGCATACGCAGCCATATGCAATGGGGTATTTGTAACATTCCATCTTTTTAGAATCAATGAAGTAACCGAGCATTATAAAAAATCAAAAGAGCTATCAATTTCTATAACATATTTTCATAAATTACATAAATTTCTCCTAATGCAGGTGTATCTTTATCAACATAAAGGATGAACTCAACAATAGGTTGTGCCATTAGGAAAAATATTGCTACATTTTCATAGAAAATGAATACCAAGCATATAAGCCAATAAAGTTTATCAGATTTTTACACCAGGAATCCCTTCCCCAGCACCATTTTCACATAGCTCTATCTGCTTCTGCGCTGTTAAGTTGGGATAGCAGGAGATTCAAAGGTGGGTCTTTGGAGTTTTCGAATCTGTTGTTGTGGGTTGAGTTCATGCCTCTTGGGTTGAGTTCATGCCTCTTGCATGTTTGACTGCAAATGTTGACCAGGGCTTCCTAAAAAGATTTGGGAAGGATATGGTGCTGAAATTTTGTTTGAACTTTGAACAAATGTATGCTTTGACTATTCTGCATGCACTTGCAGAGGGAGAGAGGCCTGAAAGCACAGGTTGTGCATTTGTGCATTTATGACTGGCCAGAATCACGGCCGTTACCTGAAACCAGAGACGCAACATGAGATGGCCATGGCCCATGAATAAAAATACGAAACCAATCCACTAAATAAAAATCTTTTCTCTAAAATCATCTTCTGAATAAACTAAAACGAAAAGTAAAGATCAGGTAAATCTAAGCAAAATAGGCAACTCAATTGATACGAAAATCCACTAAAATCCACTACTAAAGATCAGACAGGAACGTGTTTTCACGCAAACTGAAGAGCAAAATGGAAGGGGAAGAAAAGCGGATTTCGTGCTCACGAATCACGATAGAGATGCAGAGAAATCTTTACAGCAACGAGGGAAAGAAGCGGAAAATAACAAGTGAGAACCAAGAGCGAATGTTCCCCGGAAAAATTGTGCACTAAGATTACAAAGGTAAAGATGTAGCGCTGGCATTTAAAAAACGGAAGAAATATCATCCAAATTTTTTAAGAACAAAAACTAGAATTAAGGATCGAAGAGAATCGCTCGCAATGCATGCTTACATAGCTCGGCAAGCCCGTCCAGATTGCGCTAGAAGGAAACGATCGATTTTCTGAAAAATATAGAATAATAAAGTATAGAATGATAGATGTGCAGCGCATTCTGTAAAGGTGACAATTCATTCTAAATCCGATAAGGCAAGTCTCCTACCCAGTCACCCAAATCAGATTGGGCAAACAAGACCCCTGCATCAAAAAAAATGTTCATTGTTTCTTCGTTATTGCCTGCAAATGAAAAACTGAAAATGAAGTTTGTAATAGGAAATGCATTGTTCCACATACGTGGTTGCGCTCGTCCTAACTTTTCCCTGAGAAACAAAGGGTTTGAGAGTCTGCGGAAGCATCAAATCCCTATCAATGGCGGAATAGGAGGAGCGTCCGTAAATAAAAGGTATTGGACGCGGATGCAATTTGCAGGAAACAAGTAAGATTTGACGCGATTTGCAGTAAAAAGAGGTAAGATTTTAATCGACAATGAATGTTCTCGTTGATAGTTGAAAAATCCAACGAAAAATTATAATTTACGTACCCAATGCGGATTTTACACGCTTCTGTACGCGTGCCCGAATCCACCGCGAACGGTTCGTGAGATTTTATTGGGAATCGCGAATCTCCGGCGCATAGCAAAAAAGTGACTATGGAAACCCATGAAAAAAAATGGCTTCATGAGAGAATTCTATGGCTTCATAAATGAAATGCTCAAGAGTACATTCTGTATAATCTTAACCAACTTCACAATGTAGTAGAACAAGTACTATATATTGAGAAAATGAAAGAAGTTAGAAAATATTTCTATTTAATTAGTACCAAGTAAGGCTTTAATTCAAAGATAAATATTATTAATTTGTTGCTATTCACTCATTATCTACCATGCACTGCACAATTAGCACAAATGGTATCTCATTATTTTTTCAGAGTGGAAACAGGTAGATGGTTGGTATAAAATTGGTGGTGAAGGTCAAATAATTCCAATTGTGCAATGTAAGTAACATTGAAAATGAATACCACATTTTCTTACAATGTTCTACTTTAAAGTACATTAAAATATAAAATACGATATTACAAATTGATTGATTTCTTACCATGAATACTTGGTAATTCTTAATGAAGCTATCCGGCTGCTCGGAGGTGAGTGCATTTTCCCAAGGTTATCAATGGGTATAACAGTGTCTTACAGTGGAAGTTAAGTTTCCCTTGCTAAGTTATATAAACTATGTTAACCTAACTTGATGTTAAAAAACGGAGGTCCATGGTGGTGGTGGGGAGTCTAGGCATTCAAGGATTACATGGAGACTTAGAGAGTAAAGAATGGATGCGGAACGAGGACTATTTGATGAAGGGTGCTGTGGTGAATAGGCAATCATACCGACACTAGCTCCATCAGCCAGGGTGGAGGTTCAGATGAGTGTGGTTACTTTGGACAGAAGCAACTACCACCTCACGCTTTCGCCCGGTAGCACCGTCTCTGCCATTGAGTTTTCATCGCAAGAGCTGATCATTTGACGGAATTGAGATTTGGGTTGCATTGCGTGAGCAACGGTACATGCGTTGTGATTTTGCGTTTGTCATATGATAGGTTTTTGGAATACAAGCACAGGAAGCCAAGGCAGAGGTAGCAAGAAGATTGGTGCAGGCCATTGCCACTGATTCCAATCTCAGTGGTACGGTGAAAATTCACTGGAAGCCCTTTGATTTTCTTTTTCATTTTTTCCAACAAATTTGTAACCGGTACTCCCGTCTCTCTGTCTACGAAACTTGCAAGCAGGGTTTAAATTTGGAGCAGTCAATGGCTGTGAAAGCATTTTCCTTGAAAAATAAATTAAATGTTTTTAAATAAAATGTAATTTTTAACAATCCCTTACCATTCTAATAAAATTTAAAATGTATTGCTGAATCCAACCTGGCATAAGGATTCACCGTCAATTTTGATCCTTGCTTGCAAAAGCAATACCATGATGCATAAATTTTGTTTAAAGTAATGTCACTGCTTAAAAGCTTTCTATGTACTTCATGCAAATTTCAATTTAAATGAGTTGTGTTGGTACCAATTCTCAAATTTTCATGGAGATGATTAGGAAAATTAAGTATTTTTGAAATATTCTCTGGTGTACTTTTCTTTTATTTTCTCAGCACTTTGTCTTTTTAATACATTCATAAATCAACTCCCATTGGGTTATGTGTATTAGAACCCTCAAATAACTATAATATAGGTACACCCCAAGATACATAGTTCAATTAAAACTTTATAACTTGGAACTTTCAAATCAAAAGTTTTATCTCTAGGGTAATACCTCATTGTTTCTTTGTGAAAGTTACACATAACTTATCTTTATACAACTTAGCAAGTTTCAATATTTTTCAATTAAAATCAATTTATGTGTAATATAGATTTTATTTTGTTTGAAATCTATGTGGACCAACATCATCACTGTTGATGCATAAATTTTGAATGCATCAACATCGGGAAAAAAAGTTTGTTTGAGGAGATTATTGCCTACGGTGCCTCCTGTATGGGTATGAAAACTTGAGAGTAGTCTTAGTTGAAGAAGGCTACGTGGCCTTTTGAAAACAGTAAAAAAAAAGGGAAGGGGGGGTGTTGTGGTTAGAATGAGTGTCTTAAATTCAAGAATACAAAATGTTACCAAAATAAATTTTCCTTGCTTCCTAGCTATTGTCGTTGTTTGTTGCTGCTCTGTGTCTTAAATTCAAGAATACAAAATGTAACCAAAATAAATTTTCCTTGCTTCCTAGCTATTGTCATTGTTTGTTGTTGCTCTGTTATAGACGTTGTTGTAGCCAATACTACTTGTAGCCACCAAATGAAGGAGCGAGAGAGAAGAGGTTGGATAAAGGAGCCCATTGATGCATCTCTAACACATAGACAAAACATGCCCCATTACTAGCATGAGAGAGGAATATTTGTCCTTGTTTGAAGAATCCTATTGTCAACTATTACAACACCATAGTAAAGAGAGAGAGAGAGAATGAGCTACCAGATCTTGCTGCCATGTGTTAGTTTGCTATTGAGATTGTTGATGGTTGTCTGTGTAGCTTTGCCATTGTTGACTGTTATTGATCCGTTGCTAAGAATAAAGAAACTGGATTGTAGAACCCACCTACCACACCTGCCATCCATGCATGTCAACTACACTACTCTCACCTCAAGAAAAATAAAATATAAGAGAGAGAGAAAACCACTATCTGCTAGTTTCTCAACCTTTGAAGATTGATTGATGCCTATCTATCTATGTGCACCTCAATGGAGAGAGATATAGCTATTCAAGAAGAGAGCTCAATTTGTTAAGAAGGCCTTCACTCTCCTGCACATTGATTCACCTTCCTATGTTGCTCCACCTTTCCACACGTTAACATTGCTTGGTGATATGGTATATGATTTTACAAGATAGTTTTGTTGATCATGGCCATGTGCGTTAGCATGGGAAAAATTGGGAAAATAATAAAATAAGAAAAATTTCAAAAAATAAATTTAAAATTGAATAATAAAACCACCTCACCCAAGTTAGGACTTAGGTAAGGATAACCAAAATAAGAAATTTGAAAATGGGATTGGGAAATGAGAGTTATAAAAAAAAGGTTTCAAAAACAACAATTTTTAGAAAATGGGAAGCATAAAAAAAGGTAGAAAATAAAGGGTCTAAAGATAAAGGATTTTTTTTTTTAAAATTCAACAGTTTCCAAGCCAAGACTGGATTAGAAAACAAATATCCATAAGGGAATGGCAAGAAAGTTGATAAATAAAAGGTGGAAAAAAGGTTTTCTTTCTAGCTCATGGGTACGAAAACATAAGCATAGTCTTAGTTAGAGAAAGCTACATGGCCTTTTATAAACAGTAAAAAAAAAGGAAAGAATTTTAATTGAAATGAGTGTCTCGAATTCAAGAATACAAAATGTAACCAAAATAAATTTTCCTTGCTTCCTAACTCCATTACAAATGTTGTTACAACCAATACTACCTATAGCCACCAGATGAGGGAGAGAGAGAAGACGTTGGATGAAGGGACTCATTGATGCATCTATGATGCATAGACAAAACATGCCTCGTTGCTAGTATGAAAGAAGAAAATCTATCCCTATTTGGAGAACCCTGCTGTGGATGTACAGCCCACCAAAAATAGAATGTAACTATAGAACCCCCGCCTGCAACTGCTGCAACAGCATGGTGGTTGCTATTTCCAATCCTACGTCTACTGCGGTGACAAGTTTACCGTGAAAAGGGAAAGGAAAAACACTGCCTCTTGGTTTGCTGTTGAGATTGTTGACTATCATCTATGCAACTCTACCATTGTTGCCAAGAATAAAGAAATAGGACTGCAGAACCTACCTGCCATGCTTGCTGTCCGTGCATGTTAGCTGCACTGCTGTCACCCCAAGAAAAATAGGATAAGATAGAGCAAGAGAAAACCACTATTCGCTGGTTTCTCAGCCCTTGGAGACTGATTGATCCTTGTCCATCTGTGTGCACCTCAATGGAAAAGATGAGTGATCGCCTTCCATAAGTGAAGGTAAAGCTACCACAACATGACCTAACACCCCCGCATGGCCAAGGGAAGAGCTGTCCTCTTGACGTGGCCTCATGGCTCACCACTTAGAATACAAATTAAGTTTAATTATTTTATTATACTTCTTTATGAGATCTTAGGTATAACTTTTTTTTCCTTTATTTGCTTGGTTATTTTATTTGTTTGGATTAAGTACTTGTTTAGTTATATATTTATTATATATATCTATAATATAGCAATTTTAATCAATAAGAAGAATTTGATAATAAATCTGATGAATAATAAATACGATGAATTGTTGTTTTCCATACAAGCTATCCTCACCTCACTTTCGGGATTCACGATTTTGAGACGGATTCTTGAGCGCGCCTTCCGGAATCTCCATTGTGGATGCACGTACCCCAAATGGCAGCCCTTCTTCTTACCGGCACCCAAGACTACTCGTACCGCGTACAAGCAACAAAATATGCGTTGTGATTTTGCATTTGGCATATTATGATGATCGGGAATACAAGCAAAGGAAAAGGTAACAAGAGGCTTGCTGAATGCCATTTCGGCTGATTCCGATCTAGTAATGCCCTGAAAGTTCACCTTGAGCCTTACTTCTTTTCCGACGGGTTTGAAATGACTTTTACTTTTCCCACGCCTTCTAAGCAACAACTTAAAGTTGGCTTTTAAGATGTTATTAAATTTAATATTAAATACAAAAGATTTGCAGCAAATAAAAAAGATACAGAGTTACCCTAGCAAAAACCTTCAATGTGAAAAACCCCACCACAAAATTGGTTCTTGGACTATTAGCAACAGAGCTTCAAAGAATTGAAGCTCAAGGAGAATTTACAAAGGAGGAGAGATACTCTTAAACTTAGGCTTCAAAAGAATGTGGTGTATTGGATACTCCCTTGAGCTCCTTATATATAAGACAAAATTTGTGGATTGCATAAGAAATTTACATGCATAGATAATCAGAAATGCACAATGTGAAAGCAAATGGAGCTATGGATTGCACAAGAAATTTACATGTATAGATAGCCGAAAATGCACAATGTGGATACCTTGAATTAAACTTGGCATTTGGATTCTACTTTCACATTGGCATTCTGCAACGATGGTGCATGCAACCTCTAAGCATCTATAAAAGGAACCAGAATTACAATCCTACTGTGATTCGTGATGCCTTTGTTCTCCTATCAAGAACGAATTTATAGGCCACAAAATTGGTTACCATGAAAAAAAAACCCCAATGCCAACATGTAAACGCATTACTAGATATGGAAGAGCCCCAATGGTAATGTGTAAACGTGTTAGTGGATATGGAGGCCACCTTAATGCATTAACTAACACATAAAAACACATTAATGTGTAATGCATGCTATAATCTCTCATTTGGTCTCCATATTTAATCAAGTCCAGAGTTCAAAAAATAAATGCATCAATCATGACAATAGTTCTTCTTAATATAAGTATTATCTTCTATGTATTACAATGCATTGTTTTTCAAACATAATTTCTTATATGGTAACTAGCTTTATGAATAGACCAATGTTCATTCTAGGTCCTACCATATGTGAATTTTCTCTCATAACTATATGTGCAAACCATATGAGAAAATAACATAACTAAATAAGAGTTTCATTAAGACTGTAAAGTTCTATGTACAACAAATTACATTATGGAACCAAGTCCTATACTTTGGTGGCATTCATTTTGTCAAAGAATCAACTATCATCAATTTAGTGTGTATATGCTCAATGACCACTTTATTTTCCTTAATGCATTCCCTTATGGCTAAGTACTTTATGTCAATATATTTACTTCAATTACCACTGTTATTATTCTTAGCCATAAAGACAATAGTTGAATTGTCACAAAACATTCTTAATGGCCTAAATATAGAATCCACAATTCTAAGCCCTGATATGAAACTTTTTAATCATACACCATGTAAAGTAGCCTCAAAACAAGAAACAAACTCTGCCTTCATGGTGGAAGTAGCAACCAAAGTTTGCTTTCCACTACTCTAGGATATAGCTTCTCCAGCTAGCATAAAAGCATAAATAGATGTTGATTTTTGTGAATCAACATAGCTAGCAAAGTTTGAATCAAAGTAGCTTGTCACCTTCAATGAGTTAGTTCATTTATACATAAGCATGTAATCTTTTGTACCTTGAAGGCACCTCATCACTTTCTCTACAACCCTCCAATGGTGAATACCTAGATTACTCTGATATTTGGCCAACATTCCCATATGATGAGATGCGAATTGCACAGGCCACGATATCGCATACGCGATATTGCGTCCGATGCGATATCGCATCCCCTACGATATCGCGTCGTTCCCTGCGATATCGAGTACGTAAGATCGCGGTCCGTCACCAAATCTATAAATAAGAGGCGGCACTCCCTTCATTTCCCATAAATAGGCGTAAAGTAGCGAAGCTTTGGTGGATTGATCACCCCAGAGATAGAATATTTTCCATGTGCCTGCAGTAGGAGTCCCCCAAGTGAACGGTTCTTTATTCGAGTAGCTTTGTACCTGAACGCAAGTTGTGTACGACAATAAAGACGAGCTTTGTGGATAAACCTTGCAGTGCATGGATAGGTTTAATTAATGTTATTTATTGCTTTCCTAGTAATGCAGCATGAGTATGACTTGGTTACGAGTGTTGACGAACGTGTACGGCTAGCCAAGGAATCGGCTACTCATCGTGATTAGATTCTCACCCTTTCCTCCTAGGACGTGGGACAAGTACGACTTGATTACGAGCATCTACGGATGTGTACGGCTAGTCAAGGAATTGACTGCTTGTCATTCTTAGGCTAGTTAGGTGCCTTAGTATGACCGCTTCGAGCACGTGCATTACGTGTGATAATCCCAGTAACGATTAGCATTTGGTAGCCACAGTTGCACAGTTCAGGGTGTGTACGGAAAGTGGGAACGGATGCTAACGCTAGGACTTAGTGCTGTAGTTAGAGTTAGTTTTAGTTTCTCAACCCTTCACCTTTTAGCATAGGAGATAAACTGTAAAAGACCAAAAAATCATATACCTCGGACTTACTTAACCATACACCGTGACAACAACAAGTAAGTCTAGGAAGACAATGACTAATTAACCACAAGTATTCCTTGCAGCATTTAGGCATTTAGTTTGCGGAGTTCAACCAGATCGCACGTGCTACCCTCATTTCGTATGGTTGAGTGTAGGGGTACCTCGCCACTCATCATTGGTGCCATTGCTGGGGACTAAGTATTTTACGCCAATTAGAACATTAGGAAATTTTTCACATCATTGTGAGCTTTAACGAACCTTTGGGTTAATCAGTTAATTAAGAACATAAATAACAATGAACAGCACACCATTAAAATGGCTTCTTCTCAAAAAATTAACTCACCTAAGGATAACATAGAAGACAGTCAGCATCACACACATAACCTAGACCAGCCACGTCCTAAACAATCTAAGGTGACATATACTCATCCTGATGAGTATGTCCCTAATTTTACTTTTATTCTCCATCAAGATGAGCAACTGCGATGGAGAGATTTGCAAGGTAACATTGTGTTACCCCCAGATCGATCAATCCCTAACATGCTTTTCCATGCTTTAGCACAGATTGGCATGTAAGAACTATTTGCGGAATATGTTCTGGATAACTTTGACATAAGGGATTATCATCCCACAAATGCCCAATGTATTCGGGACGAAAGGTAGGAGAGCCAACATTCATTGTTGAAGGGCAAGGTCCCCCATGTCCTTAGGGAAATAGGAGATGAGGAACCCCTCACAATGGGTTTCTTAGAAAATGATGTTCCTCCTCCTCACAATGGTGAAGAGGTTAGGCATCAGGGCCTTCGATCAACTGTACATGCTACAGACTCTGATCCCCGTGAGCACCAACTGTTCATGGCAGGAACAACCACTCACACTAAGGACGGACACTTAGATCGTTACAACGATTGGGGCCGAAGCAGCCGAAGAGAAGGTAAGAAACATCGCCATGGTGATGGATCCCCTTCCTCTTCTCCTTCATCTCACCATTCACACTCTCCTTCCACATCTGGGCGCAACCATCGTGAGCATAACGGAGAGGGTAAAAGTAAAAAGGAAGATGAAATACCTCGACAAGAAGGTCGAGAGGAGTTAGGATAAGGGCAACGACGTAGGGAGAGTAGGGAACCACCACGAAGACATCATAGACGTCATGAAAGAGATGATCATGACGAACCCCTACTCGCAACCCGAAGCATGCTAGACATCACAGAGGCAGTTAGGATCCCCACAAGGCACTTAAAAGACAGCAGGATCAAGCGTTTGGACATAAATAATATCCCACGTTTTGAAGGGGGATACAACGCTGATCCTCAACATCATTTACAGGCATTCCACGATGCCTGTGCCTTGCAAAATATAGATAATGAGTGGCAGAAGCTTAAGTTGTTCCCAAGGACACTCACCAAAGAAGCAGAGAGCTGGTACCGGTCCTTAGAACCGGAAACCATCAGGAGGTGGAGTACGATGCTTGAATTGTTCAACAACAAATATCAAACGTACTCCAGAGTGTCCAACTTGCGTAAGCAGATCCAAGGCTGGAAACAAGGTGCTTATGAACCCTTGGATGCTGCCATGGCCCGTTACTATACACTGCTACATCGTTGCCCGGGCCATGGGTACGCTAAGCGGGATCAACTTCGCCACATCGTGGATGGGCTAAGAAATGAAACGAGAAGAACTCTTGGGACTTACGCCCAAGGGAGACTTTCCCAACTAAGAGCCCATGAAGTTGAAAGTTTGTTGGAACAAGTAGCGCAAGAAGAGGGTGAGCTACGTAAGAGGGAAAGTGCGGAAGAATACAACCGCGATCCCTCCCTTCGCAAGAAGGGAGTGAAATTCTGTGATGAGGAGGATGAGTCACCACTCGAAGAGTTGGTGAATCGGAAAACCTTACCGATCCAAAAGTTAACAACCGAGGTATCGGCTAAGGTAGACCAAATGTGGGATTCCTTAGACTCAAGAATAGAAACAGTCTTGAAAATCGTAGAAGAGTCTAAGGTAGAGCAAGGTAGTGACAAAGGCAAAACCAAGCGGAGAAACTTAAGCCCTGCACATAACAAGGGTAAGGGAAAAATTCCTATCTCCGATGAGGCTGTAAATTCTGATTCAGACAATGATAGTGGATGTGAGGTCTGCTACTATGACCATCCTAAGGGATGTTGCCCAATTATCTCACATCTGCAGGAGTCTGGGGTGTATGCATTAAATCCAAGACTTAATCAACGGCAAACACCCCGAAGGTTACCTTATCCACAAGGTAACCCAAGGCAGTTCCACCAACCCTTGACGTATTATCCAAGTGGAACGCCTCCGCAGCCCATTGGACAACACCAGCAGTGGCAATACCCACAGTCATGGGGGATGCCACCGCCAACACATCAATACCCTTACCGGCAGCCTGATCCTTACGGTTATTATGTGCAGCAGCCAGTTTCTCCAGGTGACTCTATGGGTCACACTACCCCCCAACGTCACTACCAAGCTCGGGAGTACTTCAGAAGGACTCCTTCTCCTCCGGGAGACATCTCACATTCCGTCCATCCTCTAACTCCACCCGCACCTCTTCCTCAAGTAGTTCCCATAACACCTCCTGCTCCAACAATGCAAGGGGAATTGCCTACCCAACCGCAGCAACGTCACGCCGCGAGATCTGTAAATATTCAGAGTGTAAATATCCAACCGGACACTAGTTCTGGCGATAACTGTACAAAAAAGAGACCCTTTTTCAGAACTAGGAGCCCGGATAGGCTCTCGCAACAACAAGCGGACGGGTATATGTATAGGCCTCTAACTACTAACACTTCGGAGCACCCTTCAGTCCAAGGGAATGTAACGCATACGGTTATGCTAACACATACCGTAACTGACTGGATCAAGGTAGGCCACCTTCCCAGGAAACTAACTGACCCTGGGAGTCCCTTTATTCATTTGCAGATCGCTGGGAATGCGCCACATCGAGCTCTTCTTGACTCAGGTTCCGGAGTCAACTTAATTTCGCGAAAGATGTATCACGCCTGGAACCTGCCCCAACTTAAGAAGAGCAACATTCAACTGGAGCTGGCAGACCAGTCCATTGCCATCCCATTGGGTTTGGTGGAGGACGTTATCACCACTGTGTGTGGTTGGTCCTACCCAGCAGACTTCCTAGTGATCGATGTTAACAACAACGAAGGGGACTTCCCAATTATAATGGGAAGGGCATGGCTAAGCACAGTAGATGCATGCCTTAGGATCCGTGATCTTTCCTTGGAAATCTCCAAGATAAACATATGTGGAAAGATCGAGAAGAGGATAGTTCCATGCATCACATACAGTGATTCATCGGGTGATGACACGGAGGAAATGTCTCCATGTCACAGGTGTGCCCAGGAAACTCTGCAACAAAGATGCCTGTATGTAGCAACCACACAAGAAGTAGTAGACACCCCGTGGTTGACAGCTTCTCATAAGAGCAAACAAATATGCATGGAACGAACTGAGGCAACTCATGCCAACAACCGTGGCATAGACACATTGGAACGTGAGCGTCGCCAACTTCCACCCCTGAATTTAAGATCATCAATTGGGAGAAGTTGGGCACTGCTTAGAAATTCAAATAGGCGCTCACTACTTCGGATCTCTCCCTCACAACTCAGTCATGGGGGAGATGGCCACCTATGCTAATCATATGGGGCCCTCAGTTCTTTTTCAGTTTTTGTTTTACACATTTTTGTTTTACAACGTTTTTGTTTTTCACATTTTTGTTTTACAATTTCTTTAACTTTTCTAATTTTTGTTTTACAAATTTCTTTAACTTTTCTTGTTTTTGTTTTACAACATCGTTATATTTTTCTATCTTTTTGTGTGTGTGTGTGTGTGTGTGTGTGAGTGTGTGTGTCATCCATCATGTAAATTCGTCACCCAATAAGTGTTCGGGCCGATGGGATGAACTGTTTTTCATTAATTGCTAATGTTTGGTTTTTACCTTTAAGTTACATTGTTGATACTAAGGTATGTTCTTTTGATATGGCAGGCAATGAGATCACTTCATCCATCCATCCATCAAGTCTATGGTTTCCCTTGGCTTGGAAATGTACAGTTCCCTTCCAATAAGAACTTTAACGAACCAGTGACTGGGCATTTCTCAAACTAAGGAAGGACTCAAGGATTTGAAAAGGGTGTGACTTCAAGGGAACTTGGTGCTCTTGTGTTGGTCATTCACTTGGGTGCTTGGATGTTTTCTTCTTGGGTTTTCTTACCGTTCCGATGTAACCCAATAATCGGAAGCTGAGACAATAAAAATAAAGAAGTCTTTGCATGGTGTGGTCCCCACGCATAAAAACACAAAACAAAAAAAAAAAAAAAAAAAATGGAAAAACAGAAAAAAGAGAAGAAGAAAAAGCTAAAAAGCTAAAAGTGAGGATTCAAAGCACACCCCTTAGACGGAATAAATTTGGGCTACAAGCACTGGTTATGGAACCAAAGTGTTCCCTCTAACTAAGGCCCTTCTCGCTTCCCATTCTCTCTGTTGTTTCGTCGGAATGGTGGTGGCTTCTCGAAGTTGCATCCTTGTTACCCAAGTGGATGATTTAACCAACTGCATTGATGCGAAGTCACTGGAAGTGGTTGGTTTGAGGCCAGAGTTGGAATGAGATTCGCCAAGTCACATTAACCATGTAACCCACAAGGGGCTGTACACCACCTTATCCTTGGGATTCCATTCCGCTTCACTTCTTTCCATCATTCTCTCCATTGTTCACCTCATTGCCGGTTGTATCCTTAGTGTATATTTTGGTTGATGCATTGTTTTCTTTTTGTTAAATTCTTCCGGTTAAGACTTTAACTCTTGTTCCAAAAGACATTCCTAGAGCCTACGGACTCTTTGAATGTGGGTTTGTCAGGGCATTAACAGCATGACCCTGCTTTGGGGAGGACCCACTGACATACCTATTTGGAACATTAGTTAACTTTTTTTCCTTAACATTTTGCAATTAATTTTATTTTTTGTTCATTCCCATCTTGACATCCACTTCATTGATGCCATAGTTGTCCCTTTTTACCTATCTTTCTTACTCCTTTTCTTTCTCCATTCTAACGCTCCCAGAGGTTCGCGATTAGTCATGGGGGTACGGGGCCTGATTTTTCGATTTTTCTCCTAAGCCTCGAATTTTTTTGTTTCTCTTCCTAACTCCTACACCTTCGGTAGTCATCACCTACATCTTCCCAGGTCCATATAAGCCATACCACAACTTAGCCAATGAACCTACACCGAAGCAAGGTATTATTTACCTAATGAATCAATTACCCTTGCTAATATATGATTGTGTTGTGTGTGTGGATGGAAACTAAATAAACAACGGAATGGATTTGGAGCAAACACTTGGAATGGAGTAGAGCTGAAGTAGCTATGCAAGGAGTAGAGTTGATGATGTGCTTACAGATGGACAACGAAAGGCACAATCTAGGTGTTGGCAGCAGCAAGACTCTTCTCTCTTCTTCTCTTCTATTCTCTCTCCTCTTTTCTCTCAGCTACCAAATGCGGCCTGATGTCATTGTAATAAGGTGTTCACCCTTGTTGTCATGAACACTAGTTTTGTCAAGTCTTGTAATAATGAACCATTCACATGTCATTCCATTCGTTCCATTTCCCTCAATAATCCCATACCTACCTGATATTATTGTAAAGAACTCAAGGACGATTTTTCATTCAGTCATGGGGGTATGATGAGATGCGAATTGCACAGGCCGCGATATCGCATACGCGATATCGCATTGTTCCCTGCAATATCGCGTACCCGATATTGCGGTCCGCCGCAAAATCTATAAATAAGATGTGGCATTCCCCTCATTTCCCATAAATAGGTGTAAAGTAGCGAAGCTCTGGAGGATTGATCACCCTAGAGATAGAATATTTTCCATGTGCCTGCAGTAGGAGTCCCCCAAGTGAATGGTTCTTTATTCGAGTAGCTTTGTACCTGAACGCAAGTTGTGTACAGCAATAAAGACGAGCTTGGTGGATAAACCTTGTAGTGCATGGATAGGTTTAATTAATGTTATTTATTGCTTTTCTAGTAACGCAGCATGAGTAAGACTTGGTTACGAGCATTGACAAACGTGTATGGCTAGCCAAGGAATCGGCTACTCATCGCGATTAGATTCTCACCCTTTCCTCCTAGAACATGGGACAAGTACGACTTGATTACGAGCATCTACGGATATGTACGGCTAGTCAAGGAATCAGATGCTTGTCACACTTAGGCTAGTTAGGTGCCTCAGTACGACCGCTTCAAGCACATGCGTTACATGTGGTAATCTCAGTAACGATTAGCGTTTGGTAGCCATAGTTGCACAGTTCAGGGTGTGTACGGCAAGTGGGAATGGATGCTGATGCTAGGACTTAGTGTTGTAGTTAGAGTTAGTTTTAGTTTCTCAACCCTTCACCTTTTAGCATAGGAGATAAACTGTAAAAGACCAAAAAAATCATATACCTCGGACTTACTTAACCATACACCGTGACAACAACAAGCAAGCCTGGGAAGACAATGACTAATTAACCCCAAGTGTTCCTTGCGGCGTTTAGGCATTTAGTCTACGGAGTTCGACCGGATCGTGCGTGCTACGCTCGTTTCGTATGGTTGAGTGTAGGGGTACCTCGCCACTCATCACCATAGCAAATGCAATGTCAAGTCTTGTGTAGACCTAAGCATACATAAGGCTTCCAACAACTGAAGCATATAGAATGTTGGTCATTTAACTTATCTCTAAATCATTCCTAGGGCACTAGTTCAAATTGAACCTATCACCCTTCACAATGGGTGCTATAATTCATGCCATAGTTCTAAAATACATCTAGATCTATCCTTATGGATTTGAATGCCAATGAAATAAGATGCCTTACCCATATCCTTCATGTTGAAATTCTTAGAGAGAAAATGTTTCACCTCCTATAGAAATCCATTATTATTGGTTGCAAGAAGGATATCATCCACATATAGAACAAGGAAATTGATTTTTCTTCCATTAATCTTCTAGTATATACATTGATCCATGATGTTTTCTTCAAAACCAAATGAAGTGATGAAATCATGGAATTCTAAGTACCATTGACAAGAGGCTTATTTCAGTCCATATATGAATTTCTTGAGCTTGCATACTAATTGCTTATCGTTACTAGAGGAAAATGCTTTAGGTTGTTTCATATAAACCTCTTCTTCTAGATCACCATTGAGGAATGCTATGTTCACATCCATTTGATGTAATTCAAGATTAAAATGAGAAACCAATGCCATGATAACACGAAGGGAGTCCCTCTTAGATATAGGAGAAAAGGTTTCCTTGTAATCTATTCCCTCTTTTTGAGTGAACCCTTTAGTGACAAGTCTAGCCTGATATCTTTCAATGTGGCCCAATGAGTCTTTCTTGGTCTTGAAGACCCATTTGCATCCAATGGCTTTTACAGCATTAGGAAACTTTACAAGATCCTAGACTCCATTAGATGACATAGAGTTCATCTCGTCTATCATGACATCATACCACAAATTAGATTCCTTACAACTCATGGCTTGTGAAAATTTTTTAGGATCATTTTTAGCTCCTATGTTGTAGTTAGACTCCTATAGATACACCATATGATCACTAGGAATTACTGATTTCCTTACTCTAGTAGATCTTCTTAATGTTAGTTCATCATTCTCTTGAGGATCATGATGTTCAATAGGTTATTCAATAGGTTCTGGTATCTATTGTCTAGCTGGATCTACTAGATCAATAGTTTGTGGAACTTCAATGACTAGTTGTTGTGCATTACACATTTGTGCTCTACAAGTATTATCTACAACAATCAGTCTATCATTTGAAGTAGTGGGTTGAGCATCTGTATGATCTATCTCAAGAACAATGTTCCAAGATCTATTACTCCCACTAATCAAGTCATTCTCAAGAAGTTTAGCATTCCTTGATTCCACAAACCTATTAGTGTGTGATGGGTGATAAAATCTGTATCACTTAGACCATTCAACATATCCAATGAAATACCCACTTATGGTCCTTGGGTCTAGCTTCTTTTCTTGTGGATTATAAACACTTACTTCAGACGAGCATCCCCAAATGTGTATATGTCACAAACTTAGTTTCCAACCTTTCCATAATTCAAATGATGTCTTTGAGACAACTTTGGTTGGAACTCAGTTTATATATACATTGCTGTCTTGAGAGCTTTAATCCAAAAAGACTTAGGAAGCTTGGACTGCTAAGCATACTTTGCATCATGTCTAATAATGTTCAGTTTCTTCTTTCTACCCTACCATTCTGGTCTAAGTACCAAGCATAGTATACTGGGCAATAATTCCATGCTCTTGAAGAAACTTAGGAAATGGACTAAGTGCTTGTCCATCATCAGTATATCTACCATAATGTTCACCACCTCTATCAGATCTCACTAACTTTATTTATGTACCACATTGTTTCTCTACTTCAACCTTAAATACCTTAAAGGCATCTAAAGCTTCACTCTTATTATGAAGAAAGTAGAGATACATATATTGTGAATTATCATCAATAAAGGTAATGAAATACTTTTGACCATAAGCATCCATATCTAGACTACAAATATTAATACATATGATCTCTAATATGTCTAAACTCTTCTAAGTGCCTTTCATTGACATATTGGTTTGCTTTCCCTTTATGTAATCCACACAAGTTCCAAAGTCAATAAAGTTTAAAGTACTAAGTACTTCATCATTTACTAATCTCTTTATTCTCTTAATAGAGATATTTCCTAATCTACGATGCCACAACATAGAGGATTCATCATTCATAACACATCTCTTAATTCCAGCATGAACATGCATAGAATTATAAGAAGTTTCCTTTTGTAAATTAATCTTAAAAAGACCATCTGTTAATGTACCACTTCCAATAAGTTTGAATCTATAATATAGAATGAATATAGTGTCTAAAAAATTAAAGGAAAATCCGAATGATACAAGCCTTGAAACAAATATTAAATTCCTTGAAAAACTTGGAATATAAAATGTCTTTTCCAACTCAAACAAAACCACTACATAAAACTAATTTGCATGTTTCGATTGCCTCCGCATGTGAGCACATCTTGTTTCCTGAATAGATGCATGACTCACTTCTCACTAGCTTCCTTAGGTTTTGCACCCCTGTAAGGAATTGGTAACATGGATTGTAGACCTAGAGTTAATTCACCATGTGTCATGGCCAACATCAACCATATTAGATTCAAAAAAAATAAGTGAGAGTTGAATACCTTTCTGTTCATGCCATTTCTGATATTTAGGAAAATCCTTCTTTATGTGCCACTTCTTTTTGTAAAAAAAAAAAAAAAATCTGGATTCCTTCTTAATATTAGCTTATGTAGGTAATTTGACCTTCTACTCACATTTGGCTTGTTCTCTAGTCCTTTTTTGTGTGACCAAATGCACACTCTCTTTCACTTCCATCACAATTCTACCCTCTCCTTGCACATACATGATCATTAGTTCATTGATTGACCATTTGTTCCTATGTGTGTTATAAGAAATGTGAAAGGGTTTGTATTGCGGTGGGAGCATGTTCAAGATGTAGTGCACAAGGAAAGATTTTGACATCTCAACCTCAAGTGTTTTGAGTTGGGCTGCTATATCCCTCATTTGCATGATGTGCTCATGCATACCATAAATTTCAATGAGCTTCATGGATGAGAACTTCATTATTAAGGTGCTAGTCAATGCTTTGTCTGATGACTTAAATTGTTCATCAATTACCTTTAACAAAATGCACACCTTGTAATACTATTTCAATGAAGCATGCATACTAGCTGAGATCTTGGTTTTTATGAACATGACATAGAGCCAATTAGATCGCTCCCATTTTTCATAATTACCACTATCATCTAGATGGTTGGTTGTGGTAATGACAGGTGGTTCATCCTTATAGATAGCATAATCAATGTTCATCTAGCCTAAATGAAGAAGAATATTCTCCTTCCACACCTTATAATTATCACCCTTTAATTTAGGAATGTTACATTTAAAATCAAAGTAGTTTACAGTTTGTACAACTGCATAATTAAACATGCTTATGTCACTAAATTTGAGGTTAAAATACCATAAGACATGTTTACCAATGTAAATCATANTTTGAGGTTAAAATACCATAAGACATGTTTACCAATGTAAATCATGTAGAAATATAAATCAAATGACATAAAATTTCCTGTGGGCTAAATTTTAATTCAAACAGATTCATATATCCTTACAATGACATTGTTAAATTATATTCCTTTTCTTAATCCCTATGGACAAATTAAGAAAAATAATTTAACATATCATCCTAATTAATCATATTAAATACAATAAAAATTCCTATGGGATAAAGTTTATTATATTATATATGATTAATTACAATTTAATTTTCCATATGTGATTCAAAACTTTTAACAATTTTTGCACAATTAAAGACACTATGGCTACTCTTTAATAATACAAAAAGGAAAAAAAATCACAAGTTACAATTTTATGCAGGAAAAAAAACTATGCATTATGAACTTTTTAATATTCTTTAAATAGAGAAACTTTATTCATAGTTCAAAACCCCAAAATATCGCCTAAATGCTCCAAAGGTTAGTAATTTTATAGGGATGCCCATCACAATCATAAACAAGCCTTTCACTTACTAACCGGTAATGACATCAAGATAGAGACAAAGATGAAGCTCTAATACTAAACATAAGACAAAATTTGTGGATTGCACAAGAAATTTACATGCATAGATAATCAAAAATGCACAATGTAGAAGAAAATGGAACTATGGATTGCACAAGAAATTTACATGCATAGATAACCAAAAATGCACAATGTAGAAGCAAATGGAACTGACCTCTAGCCATTGATGCCTTGAATTAAACTTGGAGTTTGAATTATTCTTTCACATCGATGCTTTGCAATGATGGTGTATACAACCCCTAAGCATTTATGAAAGGGACTAGAACTACAATCCTGTTGTGATTCGTGGTGCCTTTGTTCTCCCATCAAGAATGAATTTATAGGCTATGGAATCGATTATCATAAGAAATTAGAAAAAATAAGAGACCTAATGCCAATGCATAAATGCATTACTAGATATGGAAGAGCCCCAATGCTAATGCATAAATGCATTAGTTAATATGAAGGCCACCTTGATGCATTAACTAACACATAAAAACACGTTAATGCGTAACACATGCTACAAATACACCCAAAAATAAAAGGGATAAGGTAGTTTATTTTGGTCAAGATAGGTACAAGACCAAATATAACATAGACATGAATAAAAATATAACAAGGTAGGGTAGAAATATCTAGAGAAAATCAAGGTAGATTTGCCTGCATCCATCCTTACAATTCTTCCTCTTAAAGGTAAAGCTACTTTAAAGAATAGTACATGCCATTTTTAGGAAATTAGGTTATAAGAAGACCAAATGCTAATCAACACTAGAGAAACTTCTCAACAAGAGTTGACTTGGTGAGTACATCTATAGGATTTTCTTCAATAGATATTTTATGTAGAAGAATCCTTTGCTTTTTAATTTCCTTCTATATATAGTGATGTTGTATTTTAATGGTCTTTGTTCAAGCATGAAAGGATAGATTCTTGGATATGCTTATGGCACTTTGACTAGCACAACCAATATTAATAGGAGTTTGAGTGATGCCAAGTCTAGTTATTAGCCATTGAAGCCATATAGCCTCTTTGCATGCCAAGTTAGCAGCAACATATTTAGCTTCAGTGGTAGACTAAGCAACATAAGATTGTTTCTAACTTTTCCAAGAAATAGCATCACCAAAAAGATTAAACACATGTCCACTAGTAGATTTCCTACTATCAATATCACCATCCCAATTTGCATCAATGAAGGCATGAAGTCCATTGGAATTATTTTTATAACAAATCCCATAATTTGAATTATCACAAAGATATTAGAAGACTTACTTTACTATAATCCAGTGTTTTTTTCCTAGATTAGACATATACTTCCTAAGTTTTCAAATAATGTAAGCAATGTCAGGTCTAGTAGAGACCATTGCATACATTAAACTGCTAATAGCACTGGCAAATGGAATTTTAACCATGAGCTCTTTTTCTTTGCTTGTCTTTGAGCATTTTTCAACTAAAATTTTTATATTAGTTTCATAGGGTGTAGTCACAGGCTTGCAATCATTCATATTAAATATTTTAAAAATATTCACAACATATGCAAATTGTCGAAGCCAAAGCCTTTTATTAGGCCTGTCACTTTTAATTTCCATGCCCAATTTTTTTTTTGTTCAACATCAATATCCTTCATCTCAAATTGGAAACATAGATGAAGTTTTAACTCCTGAATATCATGTATGTTATTAGCTACTATTAACATGTTATTAACATATAGTAGTAAGATAACATATTTTTCACTTATATTTTTAACATACGTATAGGGGTCTTTTATACTTTTAATGAAGCCAAGATTTATCATGTGGTTATAATCTTTTTATCCACATTCTTGGTTCTTGTTTGAGGCCATATAATGATTTTAATAATCAACACACCATATGCTCTTTTTCTTCAATTTGATATCCTTTATATTGAAGCACATATATTTCTTCCTCAAGATCACCATTGAGGAATGTTGTTTTTACATCCATTTGTTCAAGTTCAAGATCATAAATAGTTGTGATAGCCAACAATGATCTTATGGATGTTAATTTTACTATTGGAGAGAAGATTTCATCATAATCAATCCCCTTTCTCTGAGAAAATCCTTTAGGTACAAGTTGCGCTTTGTATTGATTCACAGATTTTATTCTGTACACCCATTTATTTTCAATGGGTTTTCTCTCTGATGGAAGCTTAGTTAATTCCCATGTTTTATTTTTGTGAATTGATGACATTTCAGCATCCATTACTTATTTTCACTTTGCATTTTGCATAGAAGAACATGCCTCATCATATGTTGATGGCTCATTATTTTTAGTAAATAGGACATATTCTTCTAAATATGAAGGTAATATTTGTGTATGTGTGGAATGTCTTAAATGGTCATGTTCACTTAAACTATATTCTCCCTCTTCATGTGTTGTATTTACATCTACCATGCTATCACCATCTTGTTCGCTAGGGGCAAAATCCCTAGCTAATGGAGGATGACCCTTAGAAATTTCATTATTAATTTCAATAGGCACATACATAGGAGTTACATCATTTGGAGTTTCAATATTTGAAGATTCCTCCTTCATAGATCCATATTTTTCTCTAAAGATAACATCTTGACTATAAATAATCCTTTTAGTTTGTGTGTTATACAACTTATAAGCTTTAACACCATGTCCATAGCTAAGAAAAATACATTTGACAAACTTAGAGTCTAATTTGGACCTATCAAATTTTGGAACATGTCCATAGGCTTTGCAACCAAAAATCTTCAAATAGTTTAAATTAATGAATCTACCACTCCAAACTTCCTTTGGAATTTTTCCATCAAGAGCAAATGAAGAAGATCTATTGATAACATAGCATGAAATCATTACTACTTCATCCCAAAAATGCTTGTCAAGATTAGATTCATTGAGCATACATCTAGCATGTTTCATCAATGTTCAATTGAAGTGATTTTTTACTCCATTTTGTTTAGGAGTCCTTGGAATAGTCTTTTTCCTTTGAATGCTATGTTCTTTATAAAAAGCATTAAATTCATTTGATCAAAACTCACCACAATTGTTAGTTATTAGAATTTTGACTTTCTTTCCTAAATAATTATCAAAAAAAGCTTTGAATTCTATGAATTTTCCAAATACTTCAAACTTATGTTTTAATAAATAGATCTAGCTCTTTCTAGAATAATCATTAATAAAAGAAACATAATACATAGTACCTCCAAAAGAACTTGTTTTAATATCTTTAACTAGTTCACCTACATAACTATGTATTAGTTTTAATATCTGAAGAGATTTCGCATTACTTTTTTTAAAACTATGATACCTCTATTTACCATGTAGACAATGATGACAAAAATCCAAAGAATCTTGTGAAAACTTAAATTTACCTTGCTTGTAAAGTTTCTTAAGTCCTTTTTCACTAAGATGTCCCATTCTTTTATGACACAAATCAATACTTGAATTTAAATCAATAATTGTTAATGCACTTAATTTCTACTTTAATGTTTTAGCTTCTAATTTATACAACTTACCTATTTTAATTCTAGAAGGCAAAACAAATGGATCATGTAGTATTGAAAATTTTCCACTTTCAAAGATAATAGTTACTTCTACATCAACCAATTCACTTATAGATAAAATATTTTTAGTAATTTTTGGAACATGACGTACATTGGAAATCAATTTAACTACTCCATTTTAAAACTAAATCTTTACTTTTCCATAACCAATAACTTTGCATAATCCATCATTACCCAAACTTAGCATTATGAGATCAGATGATGTATACTCATTGAACTAATCAACATGTGGAGTGTAACAATGAGATGCACTCAAGTCCACATATCATGAATACACATTAGCATTATTAGAAGATGATATAACATACAAATCTCCCTATCAAGTAGAAGGGGCTTGATCACTTTTTGATATATTACTCTCTTTGCCCTTTTTTTGAGGGGATTTACAATCTTCACCATAATTCCAACATTTAGGTCACCTCTTTACAAATTTTTGAGGCTTATTCTTAAATTGAGGCCTCTTAACAAATTTTGGTTTTACATCATTTTTCGTAAATAATACATCATTTTAAGGAGTAGAAGTTTTCCTTCTTACTTCCTTAGACAAAAATTAACCAACAATATTATCAAAAATAAAGATGGTAGATGTATTACTTACAGCCAGTGTTTCCCATAAATCTAGAAGTGTGCTAAGAAGTGTGATGCACTGATCTTTCTCATCCATTTTCATCCCCATAGATTGCAACTAATGGACCAATGTATTAAAAATATCTAGGTGTTCTATAATGATAGTACCTTCAACCATTTTACAATCATACAATCATTTCTTAAACAACTTCTTATTGGTTAGTGATGAGCAACGAGGTACCCCTACGCCCAACCATATGAATCACAAAGTGTTTATGTGCAATCCGGTCAAATTCTGTGGACTTTATAGTTTCTAATGCACTAGTCTTCTAGGTAGTGAACCTTGCCCTAAGGTCATTCATTATCTTCTCAATTACACTTGTAAAGTACAAAGGTATGGTTAAGTGAAATTGAGGCCTATGATTTTTATTATTTTATATTTTATGTTCTTTGATGCTTTGAAGAGAGAGATAAAGTAATTTAATAACTAATCTAAATTAACTAACTTACTAATCTTTAACTAATCCTAACATAAGCATTTGGTCCGACTTTCCATACATGTCTTGAACCCATGTATCCATTGCTGGGTTACCAAGTGCTACGCCATTGGGCATACCAATCAATAATGCTGCTAGGATTACCAAGCGAATACGTGTTATGCTTGAAGTAGTTGTACTTATATATTTAATCTATCTAGCTTATCTCGCTTAATTAGCTTAATTAATAAAAAATATTAAATAATGAACTAAAAGCATTAAATGCATAAATAGATGTCTAAACTATCTAGAATGCTACTAGGTTTTATCAAGAAACTTGTCTTTATTGTCGTACACACTGTCATTCTCAAGTACAATAATGCTTGAATAAATATTCATACACTCAATGACTCCTATTGTGGACACTTTGAAAAAATATTGTAACTTTCAAATAGACAAATTGTAAGAGCTCTACTACTACTATGAATCTAATGCCATAAGTGTAGCTAGTGAGCATGTATTTATAGTAAAAAATGAACCCTATGTTGATGGGGCTATGTCAGGACAGCAAATGATACACCGATGATGGGGCCATGTCAACAAGGCCTTATCAACACAACCAAATGTGATCTGTCATATCCCCACGAATAAATAAAAACTCCTCCTCGAGTTTCTTTACAAAATTGGGAAGGTATGGGATTATTGATTGACTCTTAACAAAATAAAGCAAACTAACTTGACAAAACTAAGTTCCTGAGTGTACAGATCAAACATTACAAAAATTGAACACCATGACATTATGCTTCAAAATTGGATGGCACTTCCTTTGATGGCATGAAGTTGGTGGATAAGGTTAGACAGTCCTAAGCGATGGTGGCTCTTGAGGCTCTGAGGAATGAGCTTTAGGCATGTGCAATAGCTGAGGTGGCTCTGGCTATGCTCCTGCTACTGCTACTTTTAGTAGGAGGTGAAAGGCATCCAATAATGCCTTCATTTTCTCCTCCTTACTCTTGGGATCATGCACCATCCATGCAGCTTCGCTAATGTGGGTCAGAATGAGCACATCTCAAGGACAAGGAATCATTGGAAATAGCTCCTCAACATTAATGAACTAGGTAGAAAATTGTTTGCGCTCAATGTCAAATGTCTTAACTATGTCTTTCAACTTCTGGTAATTATTCATTTTCTTGGCCAAGTTCTCAATAGTTTTTTGTTGATTCATGAATCATGCTTTAAGAACTTTGAGTTCAACATTTGCTATCTCAAGATTTTACTTGGTGTCTTTATGGTTCTTGAACTTGGCCTCATATAGCAAGTACGAGCTAGCCACTTGTTTTTCCAATTTTGACCATGGCTATCTAGTGGCTAGCATTGCTAGGTTTGCATAGCAAAGATTGGCCAATTCCATGTATTCTATCATTTCTTCAATTTGCAACTCCTTTAGGTAGATCTTTACCTTGTTATAGCATTAATCCCATCAATGATGGGTTGCCACACTTCTTTTCCTTGCTAGAGTTACTAGAGGGCTTCATTTACTTTTGTCTTAGCCATTTAAATATGTTTCTCATTTACCTCCTTTTGCAATCCAACCTTGTCTATATAGTGAGTTTTAAGTCTTTCAAACTTAAGAGCCTCATTCTTCTAGGTGGTGATCTCAATGGCAGACTTCTGGCGTAAGGATCAGACTTCCTCCATAGATAGATTTTTGATTCTCCATGGCCAATTTCCTTAACTTAGTGTTTACCCTAGTAAACTACTCCTGCTGTTGATGAATGAATCCCTACATCTATTATTTTTGTGCATCAACATTGTGCAAGCGATGATTTTTAGCAGTTAATGATTCATTTTCTTGATGCATTTGAACTAAGTTCTTTTGAATTGAGAAGGTTTTTCCTTTTGTTATGGATTGGTTGAAGATGGCCATCACTATTTCCTTCTTAGCTTGTTCTAGTCATTTTGAAGTTGTTGAAAAGCTTCATCTCTAGTGATTGTTGGGTTGAGGAGTGCACAATCAGTAAAATGGGCATGTAGTTTAGTAATTTCTACAACCAAGCATTGGTTTTGTGCTTGGGTCATTTCAAGTTTTCCCTCCAAGATGATGCACTTGTCCTTTGCTTCCAACAGCTCTGATTAGGTTGCAATAATGTTATCTAAGAAATCAAATATTTCTAGAATCAATTGCCCAATCATGCTAGGTTACATTCAATCTTCCGTTGACCATACCTATGGATGTCTACACATCTTGAAGTGTAGATACGTCTGGTACAAACATTGTAGGTGCATTAAGCACTTTAAAGATTTAGTCAGAAACTACTTCAGCAACAGTCTTCTACCCTTGGTGCTACATCACCAATATAGTTGCCCCCTCACCTTCCCCCAAATGCATTGAAAAGGAGGTAGCATTCCTAGAGATTTCTACCAATAAATGATGTTGAGATAAGGACACCATCACATCTTGGACATTGGGATTTGACCTTGTGTGCAACTACATTCTTTGGGTAGAGAATATCGGCCCACCTCTTTCCATCTAGCTAATTATTCAAGCCACCTCATTAAGGTAACTCATCACTAGTTGATAAATAGATGGGTCTACACCACTTATTCTTGCATGCTACTCCTACTCACATAAGAGCTGCTCTTAGATTTCACACAAGTGCTCAATGACTAGGTAATCCTCCAGTAATGTTTCTTAACTAGGCAATGGAGGTGGTGGCTGTTGCTCCCCTTGTTTAGTCATGGTAGGTGTCTTTTCCTTCATTATTTCAGACCACGAGGCCAAAGGAGCATGCCTAATTGTATCATTTGCGTAGTGGATGATCCCTATCCTTTTGCAAAGTTTCTAGATGAGACATAAAAAGGGTAAGATTTTCTTTCCACATTCATTTTCTTTGAAGCACTTCTTGGTCTCTAAATAGATCAATTATGGAAGGTTTATTAGAAATCTCTTGCTTAGAGCGATGCATGCTCAAGAGGAAAGGCAATCACCTTGTTGGGCCTCACCATTGGATTGAGATGGTAGGCTACTATTTTGAAGTTTATGCATTTTTTTGGTATGAGTACATCAAACTCCTTATAGTCGACCTTGTAACACCACTGAGTCCACTCCTTTTTGGCCTTAGGATTGCCTTGTGTTGACAGCTGTGCCAGTTGTATCCTAGTATTAGGCAACCCCAGTGCTTGTGTGATAACTTTAGCCAAGTAGGACACTTGAATATCCTTGATTTTCACTATGGACCCTAGCCTTTTGTTATTTCAGAAGAGATATGCCTCTCCCATGTACCACTTTGCACTAGAAGTAATGACTGGCCACATGGGAGAGACTTACAATTGTGTTTTCACCTCTACTAGAGCAAGCTTTAAAAATGGTCCAAATTTTAGTTCCTAGAGAACTAAGCATTGGATATCACAGGGCTTAATGGTGTCAAGGTAGGCTTCTGTTAGAGTGACCTCAAGCCTTAGTATAGGTCCTGGTGCTTTCCCTCTCTGTGATTGTTCTGTTGGCACTTCTACTTTGGGTATCTATCAAATAGATTCCACTTTGGGCTCCTCTTGAAGAGGTCCCATTACATGGGTTGCCTCTGGTTGTTCCTAGGCTTATTTTGTTGACCCCTTCTAGCTCTGGGCCATTTCTTCCTTGGTTGAGAGAATCCTTCCTCCTATGGTTGTTTTGGTCTTGGTGCCATATGTAATCACAACATGACGATAGGTTAGCAATTGTTGTATAACATGAAACAATTGGGATACCTTATCTCCTTAGGATAGGTACACTTGGTTAAGTTATGATTATGGTTGATTTAATCAATTTTAATCATTATTTTATTTATGTTTTAATGTTAACAAGTCATTTCTGAGGGTGTTGGAATGGTTACCTCTCAAAATTTGATGGTTTCTTATCATTGTAATCATTAATCCATTAAGGGAGCTAGAAAATTTTTTAAAAAACATTCCATCAAAAACATTAAGGTTTACAACCCCCACAATGAAGAGCTTACCTATAGTAGCTACAGATCAAAGAATGAAGTGCTTTGGACAAATGGTTTGGAAGTTATGGGCTTTGGAAGGTTTTGGGCTTTGAAAAATGATAAAAACTCCCCTCATGTTATGAAGTAAATGTTAAAAAGTTGCAAAGTATGCGACGGTATATATAGGATTTTTGACATGCATCAATAGGGTCATTTGCTTCGATGGGGCCTTATTGATGCACCTATTGACCACTATAGACTTCTGTTGACTTTGGTTAAACTTTAAAAATACAAGAAGTTTTTGAGTAAAATTGGGATCAACTGGAAGCCCAAAAATCCACGAACATGATAAAAATAGTAGAAGAGGGTATTGGAGTTTAGAAAATTGAGAAAGTTTATAAAATAGTTTGGAGAATGAATATTATGGGAGTTTAAGGAGCACTTTGCATGATACACAATAGAATATGCAAAAGATAGGATTGTAGCAATGTAGAAGGTAAGAAACTTAACTAACCAAGCTAAAATATATGCAAGTGGATCCTCCCCATAGTAGGCACATGTGTTTTTGCTCTTTCATAACCTCAACTAAGGAGCCCGTGAGCCCCATAGTTGATTAATGACCATGAAAAGTAAGGACCAACCTAGAAGAATCTATCCAAGAATTGCAACATGTGAAACTAAGACATTAAGCATAACATAGAAATCGGTAGTGAGGTGAGTTATGGTAGCATAGATCGATGATTAAAAAGGTGGGATGGAATCCCGAATTGAGGTCATAAGAAGTCCCTTGTGGAGTTTGTGTTTAAAATGACTTGAGAAGATCCATCCTTAGTCTAGACCAAAACCAACCTCTTTCAGTGACTTGGCATCATCACTCCTAGACTGATCCACCCCCTTAAGACACAAGAGTGCTCCCACAAAACAACCACCATTCCATAAAGAGAACAAGAGAGAAAAAGGAAGTAAGAGAGGGCCTTAGTTATAGGGGACCTTCAGGCTTGGGTGCATGTTTTTCTAGTCCTATAACTAGTGCTTGTAGCTTGTTTATTTGTCTAAGGGGTATGCTTTGAATTCCCATCATGTTTTTATTTTATTTTGTTTAATTTTTGGATGGGAACCACACCATGCAAATACTTTATTTGACTTCCTATTAGTGGTTGAAATGGAACAATAAAAAGTTCACGAATGACACTCAAGCACTTAAGTAAGTAGAAGAGTACAAAGAATATTGAGTCCTCTTGAAGTTACACCTTGTAAAAACCTTTAAATCCTTCACAATTCTATAAACTACTAGNAAAGAATATTGAGTCCTCTTGAAGTTACACCTTGTAAAAACCTTTAAATCCTTCACAATTCTATAAACTACCAGGGTCATTAATTAATTCAAAGTTTCTTTAATGGAAGGGACCTCAAACTTCTAGAACAAGGAAAACCATAGAGTTTGTTGGATGGGTGGGTAACGTGGACTCATTGCCTATTCCATGAAAAATATAGAAACTAGACATTAACATCACAACAGTAAGCACAAACCATCATTAATAAGTAGCAACAGTGGCATTGTGTCCTATGTTAATAAAGCACTTTTATTAGAAAAAATGATGAAAAGTGACACATAAAAACACAATAAAGTAAAATATAGAAAAAAAAGTATAAAATTTTCAAGAAAGATAAAACATACTAACGATGTTATAAAAAAAATTGAGAAAACCAATACAACCAAAAACTAAAGAATAAGGTAAAAATCAACAAAGTATAAAACAAAAATGCATAAAACAAAAAGTGAAAAATTGAGGAGCCATATGGATGATTAGCATAAATGGCCATCTCCCCCATGACTAAGTTGAAAGGAGGAGATCTAAAAAATTGAACATGATTGTCCATCCACTGAGGTGGTAGTTGCAGTAGCTTGTCTTGGTTCTAGGAAAGGTTTCACTTGTTCTTAGGCTTGTAAATTAACATGACCCCAAAGGGAAAGTTTTTATTAATTATATAAGGTCATTCCCACAACACTTGGAACTTTTTCTTCAAGGGTATGTGTGTGGGGCTTCAGTAGAGAATCGTATCTCTTGGTTGAAATTTCACTTTTTTTATTTTAAGGTCATGACGTTACTTGTTAAATACCTTGTGCACCTCATTCAAAGATAGGGCCACTAATTGATTTTCATCTAGCACATTAAGGTTGATTAGTTTTCTTTCTATACTAAACTTAGGTCAAGATTCAAATCACAGGCTATTGAGAGTGTACGAAGCTTAGATTGAATCAAGAGCATTGGAAGTTTTCTGTACATTAGGTCATATGGAGAATAGCCAATAGGAAGTTTTCATGTTGAGTAGTAGGCCTAGAGGAAATTATTGAGTTTTGTACTCCAATCTTTTTTATATTTGCTGATGGTCCATGTTGGATCTTTGTGATCTCCTTGTTGGTTACTTCTACTTAATCATTGGATTAGGGGTGATAGGGTATTGTTAATTTACATTCAACCCCCAAGTGTTGCATCAACTTTCTAAAAGTGGCACATGTGAAATGAGTTCCATTGTTAGAAATTAGTGCATGTGGAACCCCAAGCCTATTTACAACATTTTTTAATATAAATCTAGTAGTAATGGATGATGTACAATTGATGACAGCTATTGCTTCTACCCATTTGGTGCAAAAATCAATTGCTATAATGATATATGCTTTTTCATTAAACATGGGTGTGATGGAACCCATGAAGTCAATGCCCCATATGTCAAAGGGCTCTAGTGATTAAATCCATTATTGAGGATCCTCCATTCGTGTGGTCATCCCACCATCTCTTTGACAACATTCACAAGATTGGACAAACTGGTGGACATCCTTGAAGATTGTAGGCTAATAGTATCCTACCATCAAGATTTTTATGGTCGTGCATCTTCTTGCATAGTGGCCTATGCAAGGCCCTTCCTGAGCATCTTGGAGAATGCACAATTGATCTTCACTAGGGACATACTAATAAATCAAGCCATCGACACATCCCTTGTGGAGGTTTCCATTGATTTCCATGTAGTATTTGTCCCAATAAAGAAATTATTACTTCTTTCTAAAGTCAAGATCTTGTAGCATCTCTTGAGTGAGAAGATAGTTGAGGATGCCATTGTACCATGTTGGTTTTGTAGGAACTTGGTAATTTAGTGCTCCTCTAAAGTGGAGTTCATCTAAAAATTGATCATAGAGTAGACTCTCCTCCTCTTTATTATCCCATCTTAATTAAGAGTAGTTATTAGCAACCACATTCTCAGTTCCTTTCCAATATACCATTGTGAGATTGAATTCCTATAAGATCACAAGTCACCATATGATATGAGGACTCACTGTCGGCTTGTTCATTAGGAAGTGAATGGCATTCTAATCTGTGTGAACAAATACTTTATAACCAAGCACATAGTACCTGAATTTTTCAAGAGCATACACCACTACCATTAATTCTTTCTCCGTGGTGGTGTAATTCAATTGTGCATCTACAATGCTTTGGCTTGCATAGTGGATGTAATATGGATGATTTTTGATCATCCAATTGTATAAGAACCACTCCAAAAGCATAATTAGATGTGTTTTTCATTATGTGAGTTCATTATGTGGCTATTGAACTAGTTTTCATTACCATAGAATTAGAGTTTCTATGAGTTTTTTCTTTAATTGTTGAAATGCATGTTCGCACTCTTTAGTTTATATGAATGGAGCATCTTTCTTTATAAGCTCCACCAATGGCTTTGCGATCTTAGAGAAATTCTCTATGAATTACCAGTAGTAGCTAGTGTATCCAAGGAATGATCGAACATCTTTAACTATCTCTATTTGGCATGTTATTCCTTGGATGATCCTTATCTTCTTTGGGTATACCTTAATCCCTTCTCATGAAATTCAATGTCTTAATACAATGCCTTCTTGGACCATGAGATGACTCTTTTGCCAGTTGAGTCATAGATTTATTTCAATACATCATTTTATTACCTACTCAAATTAGTCCAAGGCTTGCTTAAATGTAGCTCCATAGGTAGATAAGTCACCCATGAAAACTTCCATACCACTACCAATCTACTACTAAAAGATGCTAAGGACCAGGTGTTGAAATGTTGCAAGGGCATTGCACAGACCAAATGGCATCTTAAAATATGCAGAAGTCTCCTAGGGGCTTGTGAATGTTGTCTTGGCCTAATCTTCTAGCATAATTTGGATTTGGTTATAGCCACTATAATAATCTAAGAAGCTATAATAAAAATTCCTAGAGATGGTAGTGAACACTTGAGCCACAAATGGTAATGGACAATGATCTTTCAATGTTGCCATGTTCAATAGCCTAAAGTCAATACAGACCCATCACTTGACACCTTTCTTTGGCATAATTATGAGTGGGCTAACTCACTCACTATCTGTAATGGGATAGATGAACCCTGCCTTGAGGAGTTGCTCTATTTCCTCCTTAACAATCGGCTTCAATTTGAGATTCAACCGTCTTTGCAACAAAATTCTTGGCTTCATGGCTAGGTTAGTGTAAATGCAATGTTGGCATATCCTTGGATTAATTCCAGTCAGCTTGGGCTATGACCAAGAAAAGGCTATTGGCCATTCGTTCACCACCTTCAATAGCTTATCTTTTTGTTTAGGAGCAAGATTTGCATTGATTATGAACAGCTTCACATTGTTCAAAAATGTGTATTCCATGTTGGTCAGTAGAGTTTTTACCTCTAGGGACTCCTACTTAAAGGTATAAGGGATTTCCAACTCACCCCAACAAGTATCATTATCTTCATCATCAGAGAGTTGGTGATGAACTTGCTCAAGTTCATCCATGCTTTTGACATAAGCACATGTCAAGCTCTCAGTTGGTTCCATGCATAGTATGCTACTATTAGAGTTAGCTATCAACCACTAGATGCCCTCCTTTTTTTTGTGATTGCTATGTATAGATACCTTTTGATATCATGTTCATGTGCACATTGACTGCATGCTTTAATATATGTCCTTTTGATGAACTAAATCTTTTGCCTACACTTGCACCTATTATTGTTGTACGTGATGCATGGAATACGCTTATTCTCTAGCCTTCCAAATTCATTTTCCTTGGATATTTTCAAGGAGAGGTTTCTTATGCCCATATGTGCATCAATTGTTCTTAACCATGCTCTTCCCATAATGATGGGGAAGTTACCTTTGTCTTTTTTGACCTTAATCACTAGAATATTGACAGGATATGATCACCCACTAACTATGGTCATAATGTTTTGTAATCCCAAAGGAATAGTGATTGATTGGTTTGCCAATTCTAAATGGATGTTGCTCTTCTTAAGAGGTGGTAGGTTCCATGCCTTGTACATGTCATGAAAGATAAGATTGACACTAGAACCAAAATCAAGAAGAGCCTTGCATGGTTCATTTCTAGTGATTTGTAGGTAAATAAGTGGACTTCTCAAGTTAGATCTTTTCGTGGGAAGATTGCCAACCTTGATCTAATTAGAAACAACATGAGTTAACATCACTATGGATTTGATTTGGTGTTTGGTTTGAAGGATGCTTGAAGGTGTTTAATGTAGAGGATGAGGGTGTTGGGGATGCAAGGTGACCAGCCACATTAAGTTGTGAGGGTTTGGGAGGACTGTTGGGTATGAAAAATGGTTGTTTCCTTCATCAATTATCCAAACCACTTGATAGAAAAGCCAATTGTGAGTGTACAGCCCTCATAGCATTTCATTGCTACAATTGTGGAGGAATTTCTCCCTACATGAATGAGGTAGGAGGTAACTAGATTGAGGGTGGAGGAATGTGTACAAAAAAATGGAGGGTGGTATGGATATGGATTCTCTTCCCAAGTAGATGGTGAATGTGTTCAGTATGCTCTGAAGGTTAATAGTGAGGCTAAAATGAGGCATGACTTGCAAAACTTCTTGGAGAAACGGGTTGCTAAATATAGTACCCATATGGATCTGGTTGCCTATAGGGGTACTGTTGCCTTGGCAATGGCATTACCCACAATTGTGGTTGGTGCCACTATTGCTATTGCTCATATGGTTGTGGTGGAGCTCCACTTGGGTAATAAGCTTATTATTGCTAGTGGAACTGCCTTAGATTGCCTTGAGGATAAGGCAATCATCTAGGTGTGTGCCTACATGCTAGCCAAGGATTCAATGCATACACCCCAGACTGTTGTAAGTGTGACACTATAGGAAAACATTCCTTCAGATGTTCAGATTGACAAATGTCACAACTAGTATAATCTTTAGAGTTTGTCTCCACCACTTTTTCTACTACAATAGCCTTGTCCTTACCTCTCTAGTAGGCACATTTAGCTTTTTTTTTCTCCTATGTTCATGATCACTATTTTGTTCTTTGGATGCTTCAACAATCTTCATAGTGATTTGAGATTTTTCATCCAAAGAGTCTCATAATTTATCAACCTTTGCCAAAATGGTAGAAACAAATTTTTGAATAGGCAAGGTTTTCCTATTCACCACTTCATTGAGTGGTGACTCCTCCTTGTCACAAAATTGAACCTCCCTTTTTCTTATGGAAGGATCCCTATTATACTTTTCTACACTTTCTTTTTTTCACAACTCACCTTCTTCTTTTACTACCTACTCTATAAGCCTTTGGATCTAATGAGCTCTTAATTCAAATAGTCTTCCTTGGGCATAAACCCCAAGAGTTCTTCTAGTTTTTGTTCTAAGCCCATCTATGATGTGGAGGAGTTGTTTTCTTTGAGATTAACCATGGCCAGGGCATCGATGTAAGAGTGAATAATGTTTACCCATGGCAACATCCAAGGGTTTGTGTATTTCTTGTTTCTAGCCCTAGATTTTCCTTCTCAGGTTAGATACTCTAGAGTACATCTAGTATTTATCATTAAATAGTTCTAACATGGCACTCCATCAATGAATGAATTTTGGCTCCAAGGATCAATACCAGCTTTTAGCTTCCTTGATGAATGTCTTAGGAAAAACCTTAAGTTTTTGCTAATCATTTTCAATGTGTAGTGAGGCACAAACATCATGGAAAGCTTGTAGATGTGTATCAAACTAGTATCCTTCCCTAAAATCTTGAGATATTGTTCATATCTAAGCACTTGATTTGACTATCTTTCATATGCCTAGTTGGAACCTTTATTACCTCTGCAATGTTAAACATGCTTCGAGTTGCCAATAGAGGCTCATCATCATCATTATTGCATTGTCTCTGATGATGTCCTCTGTTACCTTAATGTTCTTGGCAGGTTCTGTAGTTATTATTGTCTCGTTGATCACCTTCATCATGATTATTTCTACAGGGCCTTCTATGAGAACCAATAGATGAAGAAGAATGTTTGGAATTGGATGAAGAGGATGACAAGGAAGGTGGACCCCCATCACCACCATGGTGTCCACCACTACCTTGTTGCTTACTATGATCACGATCCCTAGATTTCTTGTCATTGTCATGTTTACCTAAGTCCTTGCCTTGACTGTCACTTTTTCTTGAACTTGGTTTATGAATAGTGGATCGTAGGTTTAGGGTCACAACTTCATCACCAAAATAAGATGGTGGAGAATCTTCATGTTGGGAATCCTTAGGAGTAGAATCCACATTTTCATATTGATTTAGTAGGAACAAAGTATTAGTGAAGTGTTTTCCCTTCATAAACTCATGGTACTTCACCTAGTGTTGATCTCTCCTATGTTGTGTTTCAGTGAAATTGTAGTCTCAAGTGTCATAATCACTTACAACATATTCTTCCTGAAGATTTAGAATGCCCAGATTTTTAAGAGTTTGAAAGATCATCCTTAGCACAAATCGATTGAGGGGAAATATGATATTGCCTTCCATATCATGCCATCGTAGCTGCTCATCTTAGTGTAGGATAAAGGTGAAGTCCAATACATATTCATCTGGATGAATATATACCACTTTTCATTCTTGTGGAACCAACAATTTGACATCTTCATGCTTGTGGGAAGAAGACATTTTTCAAAACAAATAAAATTATCAGTGTGCTTAGTAGTTATATGTTGTGTGAGAGTGATGTTGACCTTGAGTTTATCCAACAATACTAACAATGATTACTAATCCTAGATAACGCATGTTCAACAAACAAAGTCACTAGTAATAGTGCCAATGATGAGCAATGAGGTACCCATACATCCAACCATATGAATCACAAAGCGTTCATGCATGATCTAGTTGAATTCCATGGTCATTCATTGTCTTCCCAATTACACTTGTGAAGTACAAACATATGGTTAAGTGAAATCAAGGCATATGATTTTTATCATTTTATATTTTATGTTCTTTGATGCTTTGAAGAGAGAGATAAAGTAATTTAATTACTGATCTAAATTAACTAAATAACTGATCTCTAACTAATCCTAACATAAGCATCCAGTCCAACTTTTCGTACACGTCATGAACCCATGTATCCATTGATCGATTACCAGGTGCTATGTCATTAGGCGCATCAAGCAATAATGCTACTAGGATTACCAAGAGAATACATGTTATGCTCAAATTGATTGTACTTATGTATTTAATCTATCTAGCTTATCTCACTTAATTAGCTTAATTATTGGAAAACATTAAATAATGAACTGAAAACATTAAATGCATAAATAAATATCTAAACTATCTAGAATACTGTAAGGTTTATAAAGAAGCTTGTCTTTATTGTTGTACATGTTGTTATGCTTAGATACAACAATGTTTGAATAAAATCCATACACTTAATGACTCCTACTATAGGCACTTGGGAAAAATATTCTAACTTTCAAATAGACAAACTGCAAGAGCTTGGCTACTACTATGAATTTGATGCCATAAATGCAACTGGTGAGCATGTATTTATAGCAAAAACTGAACCCTGTATCAATAGGGCCATGTTAATGTAGCAAACGGTGTGTCAACGATGCCCAGTTGATGGGGTTGCATTGCCAAGGCTACATTAATGGGGCCCAGTCAACAGGGCCACATTGTTGAGGCTACATTGACACAGGCAACTACAACCCATTAGTTAGGAACTTTGTTTGATACAAAGTTTGCAATTTATCCCATCAATCTTTAGCAAAAGAAACATTAGAAACCTTAAGCACTACTAAATCTGAAGGACATAAATGAATTATACTTATCGCTTTTAGGTTCAACTTTTCCAACTCTTTGTCGAATATTTTATTAGGCTTAACTCCCAAAATTCCACTGTGCTGGTCCTTTTCAATGAGAAGAGCCTCCATTTTGATCTTCCATAATTCATAATTGGACCCATTAACTTTTCAATTTCAATTTTGGACAAAGAGTTGGTCATGATTTGTCCTTGCCATTACTTGACAAAATAATAGTGGTGTGTGGAACTTGGCTCTAATACCAATTGTTATTCCTAGTCATTTGCACCAATATAATATTAAATTTTAAAAAAACTACAAAAAATAAAAAAGCCACAGGGTTACCCTAGGGAAAACCTTTAAGATGGAAAACTCTAGCAAAAAATCAATTCTTGGACCGTTAGCAGCAGCACAGCTTCAGAGAATTAAAGCTTAAGGAGAATTTACAAAGGAGGAGAGATGACTCTCAAGTTTATGCTTCAAAAGAATGTGGTGTATTGGATACTCCCTTTGAGCTTCTTATATATTTCTTGGGTTATAAAATAAACCCAAAAATAAAAGGGATAAGGTAGTTTATTTTGGTCAGGATAGGTACAGGACCAAATATAACATAAACACAAATAAAAATATAACAAGGTAGGATAAAGTATTTGGAGAAAATCAAGGTAGATTTGCCTTCATCCATCTTTACATGAGATGCCTCGTGTTATTACTATTATTATGTTGCAAATACTTCTTACTAGTTGTAAATTGTAATGTAACATATAAGATGTGAGCATGACATCATTGAAGATCCATGATGGATAAATTTCATAGATCAAAAAATTGGTTCAGTAAATCAACAACCCCTTTTATATAAATTGGGTTGGGAAAATCCAAACAAATTGGTGGATTAAAATTGTCAATATTTCCAAAAGAAAGCACTTATATGCACTCATGTTAGTAGTAGCATTTTCCATTTTTTTCTATTAAGAGCTTAGTTAGAGTGGGAAATCAAATATAGAAATTTTAGTTTTTGGTTGGCATTGAAAATTAGCAATATACAATATATTAAACTTTTTAAAAAAATCAATAAAAATATACAGCACTTGTTGATGCCAACCCTCCCATGCTAACACAGGGCCATGACTAATAAGTTTTAATCCCATGAAAAGTAAAATCCTATAGGTTTTAACTAGTGCAAATTATTCATGTGGTATGATAAAGCAAAAGATTGAAAATATTATATGATGTTTTATAAATAGCTAATTTTGTTGAATCATAGCCAAATCCATGGGGCCTTTCAAAAGCTAGCAATTAATTAACTAAAAACTTAAGGATACACTATCCAACATTAAAAGTAAGTAAATCAAAGCTTGCATAACAATTCATTTATGATACAAATTCAAATTCCAATGCAGGTTACTCCTCACAAGTGGGTAGACTACCTAAACATTCCTTTAATTGGTGATTCTTGATCTCCGAGATGGCATTGGCATTATAGCGTTGCCTAAGTTTTAGTAATTTAAAAAGAATGTTGACCATTTTCATATCCCAAAATTGCATGGTTAGTGAGCCTTGCTTTTGTCTTGCCTCTAATCAGAAATCAAATACGTAAAAAGGGGGAAACTGTGAGAGATGTCCCAAGTGGTGGTTCTCTTGGGCTCTCCCCATGGTTCAGGGGCCATGGAACACTCTGAGGCACCCTCGGGTGGCTCTCAAGTGTTACAAAACCCACCCCAGCTTGGTGGTACCAAGCTAGCAATAGGACACCCTCCTGTTGCAACTCTCTTCTCTAAGTCCTCTTCCTTCCCTCTTCTCTGTGGAGAACTACATGAACCTGATTCTATGTCTGTCGTAGATATGTAGGCAACCAACACTGGATAGTTTTGGTGTGGTGCCATGCCACATCTTGTACCAGATTGTGAGGGATCTGGGGGTGAGGTACCTTCCCTTGTAGGTGCATCATCTCCCCTCCCATCGATGTGGTCTACAAGGTTGTGTGTGTGCTTGTTTGCTTGGTTCTTTTCTATTTGCACTCGTGAGAGGCTTGCTTGTGAGAGGTGTATCCCCCAAGTTTTCCGCCCTAAGATCCATTGGATCTTTGTGAATTCCTTGGGGTGCTGGGCAATGTTGGGGCAACATTGTTACAGATGGTATTAGAGCGTTTGTGAAATTATGTTGTAATATGGTTGTGCTCTTTGGTTGTGATTCTCCATTGATCTTGTTTGGTTAGTGTTCCCTTTGGATTGATACCTAGGTGATCTAGGGTCATATCCTTATGTACTTTGAAGAGTTGCCTAATGGAAATGTTCTATGCTCTTCATGAGGGGATAGATGTTCAATTGAGAGTAATAGATGTATGTTGCTCTCCGTCAAGATATAAATGATTGTGTTGTGGTGATGTCCTCCACTTGGTTACTTGTGGTTGGACTAGTTGTGATTGTATGTGATATGGTTGAGAGGAGTTCTACTGGCAACTCAAGAATTTTGTTGCTCAAGGATCTCCCATCTCAGGTCTCTAGTGATTCATTTGGGATGAATTGGACCCAGTCTCTGTTTTGGTTTCCATCTAGATGACATGTTTTGAGATGGCATTTGTTGAATCGTGTAGGATATGATATCCTTGGTACTCCCACTCATCCTAGATACAGTGAGTATGGGAAAATACAAATGGGGATAAGATGGTTCCTAGGTACCTTAGGATGGAGGTCTTCAGATATGTGCTCCTGGTGAGCCTTGTTCTAGGTGGACTAAGATAATTTCCGGTAGACTTTGTACATTCGTGTTTGCGATTGTATGTTTGTCTATTTCTGTATGCGTGTCTTCTTGGTTGTGCTTTCAAATTCTGCATGCGTGTTATCGTGGTTGTGTCTATCATTCGTAACACAAGGCTTAAATGTTTTACATGGTATGATGACTTATTGTTGAGAACGTTGAGGATGAAGTGATTGTTTGTGTCATCCCAAAGCCAAATGACTATTGTCTTGTTTGACAACGTATTGTGCATGAGGCATGATTGCGCTTATTGTTGATCATTGTGAGTTGCGCTCCTTGTTGAGCCGGTGGTGTTGCTTGTGGCATCACTATTTTGATTGGTGACACTCTTGGTCATTCTAATTTGAAGACTATTGGTGTGGGTCATCCTATTGTTGGTTCTTGTTGAGACCACACCTCTT
>MNCI01008086.1:619706-644061 GCA_015680685.1 Gnetum montanum | reverse complement strand
TGGGGGTGAGGTACCTTCCCTTGTAGGTGCATCGTCTCCCCTCCCATCGATGTGGTCTACAAGGTTGTGTGTGTGCTTGTTTGCTTGGTTCTTTTCTATTTGCACTCGTGAGAGGCTTGCTTGTGAGAGGCATATCCCCACGTTTTCTGCCCCAAGATCCATTGGATCTTTGTGAATTCCTTGGGGTGCCGGGCAACGTTGTTACAGAAATGGCAACTTTTTGCAAGCCATGCATTGGCCTTCCGTCAATTGAGTCTTTCCCGAGAGGCCAGCAGTCTCCAACGTCTCTGCCATCCGCTCTTTTGCTAACCAGATGGCATTTCAGTTTAGAAACTTTCCTGCAGTATCATAGATACTGCCCATCCTTAGCTGCCTCTCTGCCAACATTCTCTTCATCTGCTAAAATAATATGTAGATTACTGTTAAAAAACTGAAGACCTGTAGTACAAAGGCCGAATCAGAGTCCGTAGTGGAGGTTGAGATACTGGGTAGGGTCAGGCACAACATTTACTAAGCTTCTGTGGAGAATCAAGTTGCCACGCATCAGTTGCTAATTTGGCATTGTAACGTTTATTTCTTGGCAAAACGGTCCTCCAAAATCTGCAACTTCGGCGGAAATTGAGGAATGCACCGCCAGAAACTGGAAGTTGCCCAAAAAGGAACAGAAAGTTTTAGAGAATCTCTCCAATAACGGCAAAGTTTTAGAAAATCTCTCCAATAACGGCAAACGACAACACCAAGGAAATTCTCACCTCCTACTATTTTTACTTTCCGAGATTTATTGGAGTGAAACGGTAAATTTGATTTGCCGTTTCTCTTGACCTGTCAACGTATCAATGTATCCCCTGTGGGTAGCGGCTCATGCGGCAAGGAATCCGCAACATCTACAGCCATTGCAGAGCAACTCCGCGCAGGCCTGTCTGCTGATTATGCAGGGCCCGTAAGCAGCAAAATTTTGAATTTGAAATCATTTGCACAGAGATGCAGCCCTCGTGGCCTCCCCATCATCGAAGCCGTTGCTGTCTATAACACTAAGCATGGATTTCCGATCTCACCGGGAATCTACAGGGCGTGGTACAAGATGGTAGACGAAAACGTTGACTGCCACCTAGAGGCAATGGTAATGGCGTGGCAGAAGAGGGATTATGCAATATGAGGCTGAGGCAGAGTCTGAACAGAGCTAACAATGCTGATATCTACGTCAAGTCGGAGTGCAGGGGTTCCATGTTTGCTCTGTAAAACAAAATTTGTGGATTGCATAAGAAATTTAGATGCACAGGTGACTGGCAATGCACAATGCTTAAGCAAATGGAACTGACCTCCAGCCATTGATGCCTCAATTAAATTTGGCATTGATGCCTCGATTAAATTTGGCATTCGGATTCTTTTTTCACATGGGTTGTGATTCGTGGTGCCTTTGTTTTCCCATTAGGCCATGGAATCAATTAGCACAAAAGACCCAATGCCAATGCGTTAGACATGGAGACCATTTTGATGTGGTAACTAACTCATAAAAATGCATTAGTGGATATGCATTAACTAATGCATAAAACACATTAGTGAATATAGTGGCCACCTTCATGCATTAACTAATGCATAATGCATGCTACGATTTCCTACTTGGTCTCCATATTCTAGAGTTCAAGAACTAACAACATGAATCATGGTGATAGTTCTTTTTAATGTAAGTATTATCTTCCATGTATTACAATGCATTATATCTCAATGTAATTCCTTCTATGGTAACCAACTTTATGAATAAACCAATGTTCATTCTAGGTCTTGTGAATTTTCTCTCATAATTGTATGTGCAAACCATATGAGAAAATAACACAACTAAATAAGAGTTTCATTAAGATTTTAAAGTTGTATGTACAACAAATTACATTATAAAACTAAGTCCCATCTGAATTACATGATCCTTAAATGACTTTGGTGGCATTTCTTTTGTCAAAGGATCAGCTATCATGAATTTAATGCTTATATGCTCAATGATCACTTTGTTTTCCTTAATGTGTTCCCTTATGGCTAAGTATTTTATGTCAACATGTTTACTTCAACTGCCACTCTTATTATTCTTAGTCATAAAGACATCAGCTGAATTGTTACAAAACATTCTTAATGGCCTAGGTATAGAATCCATAATTCTAAGCCTTGATATGAAACTCTTTAGCCATACACCATGTGAAGCAGCCTCAAAACAAGAAACGAACTTTGCCTTCATGGTAGAAGTAGCAACCAAAATTTGCCTTCACTCCTCCAGCATATAGCTCCTCTAGCTAGCATTAAAACATAACTAGATGTTGATTTCTGTGAATCAACACAACTAGCAAAGTCTGAGTTGGAGTAGCTAGTCACTTCAAAAGAGTTAATTCATTTATACATTAGCATGTAATCTTTTGTACCTTAAAGGTATCTCATCATTTTTTTTGTAGCTCTCTAATGGCCAATACCTAGATTACTCTGATATCTACCCAACAGTCCCACAATAAATGCAATATCAGGTCTTGTGCAGACCTGAGCATATATAAGGCTTCCAATAGCTGAAGCATATGGGATGTTGCTCATCTGACTTTTCTCTAAATCATTCCTAGGGCATTGGTTTAAATTGAACTTGTTACCCTTCACAATGGGTTTTATACTTGGTGAACAATCTTTCATCTAAAACCTCTCTAAAAATTTATTGATAGGTTTCCTACGATAGTCCCAAAATATATTTAGATATGTTCCTATGGATCTAAATGCTAATGGCATAGGATGCCTCACCTATATTCTTCATGTCGAAATTCTTAGAGAGAAAATGTTTCACCTTGTATAAAAATCCACTAGTATTGGTTGCAAGAAGGATATCATCTACATATAGAACAAGGAAATAGATTTTGCTCCCACTAACCTTTTGGTATATACATTAATCCATGATGTTTTCTTCAAAACTAAATGAAGTGATGATATCATGGAATTTTAAGTACCATTGACGAGAGGACTGTTTCAATCCATATACAGATTTCTTGAGCCTACATACCAATTATTCACCATCACTAGAGGAAAATCCTTTAGGTTGTTTTATATAAACCTCTTACTCTAGATCACCATTAAGGAATGTTGTTTTCACATCCATTTGATGTAATTCAACATCAAAATGGGTAACCAATGCCACGATAACATGAAGGGAGTCCTTCTTAGATACACGAGAAAAGGTCTCCTTGTAATTTATTTCCTCTTTCTGAGTAAGCCCTTTAGCGACAAGTCTATTCTTATATCTTTCAATGTTGCCCAATGAGTCTTTCTTAGTCTTGAAGACCCATTTGCATCTAATGGCTTTTACACCATCAGGCAACTTTACAAGATCCTAGACTCCATTAGATGACATAGAGTTCGTCTCGTCTTTCATGGCATCATACCACAAGTTAGATTCCTTACAACTCATGACTTGTGAAAATATTTTGGGATCATTTTTAGCTTCCATGTTGTAGTCAGACTGCTATAGATATGCCATATAGTCACTAGGAATCACTAATCACCTTACTCTAGTAGATCTTCTTAATGTTGGTTCATCATTCTCTTAAGGATGATGATGTTCAATAGGCTATTCAATAGGTTTTTGTATCTATTGTTCATCTGGATCTACTATTTCTTGATCAGTAGTTTGTGGAACTTCAATGACTGGTTGTTCTTCATTATGCATTTTTGCTCTAGCCATATTGTGCACAATAATAAGTCTATCATTTGAAGTAGCAGGTTGAGCATTTGTATGATCTATCTCAGGAACAATGTTCCAAGATCTATTGTTACCACTAATTAAGTCACTCTCAAGAAATTTAACATTCCTTGATTCCACAAACCTAGTAGTATGTGATGGGTAATAAAATCTATATCCCTTAGACCATTTAGCATATCCAATGAAATACCCAGGTCTAGCTTCTTTTCTTGTGGATTATAGACTCTTACTTCAAACAGGCATTCCCAAATGTGTATATGTCACAAACTTGATTTCCAGCCTTTCCATAATTCAAATGGTGTCTTTGAGATAGCCTTGGTTGGAACTTAGTTTAATATATACACCACTGTCTTGAGAGCTTCACTCCATAAGGACTTAGAAAGCTTGGAGTTGCTAAGCATACTCAGCACCATGTCCAATAATGTTTAGTTTCTTTTTTCTACCACACCATTCTGGTCTAGACAACCAGGCATAATGTATTAAGCAACAATTCCATGCTCTTAAAGAAAATTAGCAAATGGACCAAGTTCTTATCCATCATTAGTATATCTACCATAGTATTCACATCCTCTATCAAATCTCACTAACTTTATTTACTTACCGCATTATTTCTCTACTTCAGCCTTAAACACCTTAAAGGAATCTAAAGCTTCGCTCTTGCTATGAAGCAGGTAGAGATACATATATCGTGAGTAATTATCAATAAAGGTAATGAAATAATTTTGACCATACGCATCCATATATGGACTAAAAATATCTAAATGTATGATCTCTAATATGTCTAAACTCCTCTTGGCATCTTTCTTTGACATATTGATCTGCTTTCCCTTTATGTAGTACACACAAGTGTCAAAGTCAGTAAAATCTAAAGTACTAAGTACTTCATCATTTACTAATCTCTTTATTCTCTCAATAGAGATATGTCCTAATCTATGATGCCACAACATAGAGGATTTTTCATTCATAACGCATCTTTTAATTCCAACATGAACATGCATAGAAGTATAAGNCCTTAAACACCTTAAAGGAATCTAAAGCTTCGCTCTTGCTATGAAGCAGGTAGAGATACATATATCGTGAGTAATTATCAATAAAGGTAATGAAATAATTTTGACCATACACATCCATATATGGACTAAAAATATCTATATGTATGATCTCTAATATGTCTAAACTCCTCTTGGCATCTTTCTTTGACATATTGATCTGCTTTCCCTTTATGTAGTACACACAAGTGTCAAAGTCAGTAAAATCTAAAGTACTAAGTACTCTATCATTTACTAATCTCTTTATTCTCTCAATAGAGATATGTCCTAATCTATGATGCCACAACATAGAGGATTTTTCATTCATAACACATCTTTTAATTCCAACATGAACATGCATAGAAGTATAAGAAGTTTCTTTTTGTAAATTAATGTTGAAAAGACCATCTATCAATGTACCACTTCTAATAAGTTTATATCTATAATATAGGCTAAATATAGTATCTAAAAAATTAAAGGAAAATCCCAATGATACAAGCCTTGAAATAGAAATTAAATTGCTTGGCAAACTAGGAATATAAAATGTCATTTCCAACTCTAAAACAAAACCATTTCTTAAAACTAATTTGCATGTTTCAATTGCCTCCACATGTGAGTGCATCTTGTTGCCTGAATAGATGCAAGGCTTACTTCCCATTGGCTTCCTTAGGTTTTTCACCCTCTATAAGGAATTGGTAACATGGATTATAGAACTAGAGTTAATCCACCATGTGACATGACCAACATTAACCATATTAGATTTAAAACAAACAAGTGAGAGTTAAGCACTTTTCTTTTCAAGCCATTTTTGATATTTAGGATAATCCTTCTTTATGTGCTATTTCTTTTTGTAGAAAAAGCATCTAGATTTCTTCTTAATATTAGCTTGTGCAGGAAATTTGACTTGCCACTTGACTTTGGCTTGTTCTTTACTCTTTTCTTGTGTGACTAGGTGCACACACTCTTTTGCTTCCATCACAAGACTACCCTCTTCTTACACACACATTATCATTAGGTCATTGATTGATCATTTGTCCCTATGTGTGTTATAAGAAATCTTAAAGGGTCTATACTGTGGTGGGAGTGTGTTTAAGATGTAGTGCACAAGGAAAGATTCTAACATCCCACCCTCAAGTGTTTTGAGTCAAGTTGCTATATCCCTCATTTGCATGATGTGCTTATGCACACCATGAATTTTGGTGAGCTTCATCAATGAGAACTTCATTATTAAGGTGCTAGTCAACACTTTTTTTGATGACTTAAATTGTTCATCAATTGCCTTTAACAAATGCGCATATTATCATACTATTCTAGTGAACCATACATACTAGCCAAGATCTTGGTTTTTATGAACATGACACAAAGACAATTAGATCGCTCCCATTTTTCATAATTACCAATATAATCCAAATGACTAGCTATTGTAATGGCAAGTCGTTCATCCTTATGGATAGCATAATCAATGTTCATCTAGCCTAAAGAAGAAGAATTCTTTCCTTCCACACCTTATAATTATCACCCTTTAATTTAGGAATGTCACATTTGAAATCAGAGTAGCTTACATGTTGTACAACTACATAATTAAGCATGCTTCTGTTACTAAATTTGAGATTAAAATATCATAATACATGTTTACCAATGTAAATCATGTAAAAATATAAATCAAATGACATAATATTGCATATGGGCTAAATTTTAATTCAAACTAATTCATATATCCTTATGATGAAACTATTAAATTATATTCCTTTTCTTAATCGTTGTCGAAAAATTAAGAAAAATAATTTAACATATCATACTAAGTAATCATATTAAATACAATAAAAATTCATGTGGAATAAATTTTATTGTATTACATATGATTAATTACCATTTAATTTTCCATATGTGATCTAAAACTTTTAACAATTTTTCACAATTAAAGATGCTATGGCTACTCTCTAATCATACAAAAAAAAATCACAAGTTACAATTTATGGTGGAAAAACTATGCATTACGAAATTTTTAATATTCTTTAAATAAAGTAACTTTATGCATAGTTCAAAGCCCCAAAATGTCACCTAAATGGGCACTTGTCATGCCTTGCAAAAGAAGGAACCCTCAAAAAACAACGCCGTAGAGGTTAGTAATTTTATAGGGATGCCCATCACAATCATAAATGGGCCTTCCAATTATTAACCGATAATGGCATCAAGACAGAGATAGAAATGAAGCTTTGATACCAAATGTAAGAAAAAATTTGTGGATTGCGCAAGAAATTTAGATTTATAGATAACCAGTAATGCATAATGCCTAAGAAAATAGAACTAACCTCTAGCCATTAATGCCTTGGATTAAACTTGGAATTTGGATTCTTCTTTCACACTGGTGCTCTACAATGATGGTATATGAAACCTCTAAGCATATTTGAAAAGGACCAAAATTGCAATCCTATTGTGATTCATGATGCCTTTGTTCTCCCATCAAGAACAAATTTATAGGCCACATAATCGATTACCACAAGAGACCCAATGCCAACGCATACAAAATGCATTATCAGATATGGAGACCACCTTGATGTGTTAACTAATTCATAAAAATGCATTAGTGGATATGGTGGCCACCTTAATGCATTGACTAATGCATAAAATGCATTAGTGGATATAGTGGCCACCTTCATGTATTAACTAACACATAAAACAAGTTAGTGGATATAGTGGCCACCTTTATGCATTAACTAATGCATAAAACACATTAGTGAATAATGCATGCTACATGCTCCATCAAATGTCGTCAACACTCACTACATCATGAATTTGGTGGTACCAAATGCCATAATGAGGCTCTCCATTGTGGTGTTCCCAACTCTACATACTTTCTGTGGCTGCTACCTATCAGGAATTGTTCATTATTGATTTTTATTTGTATGTGCATTTCCCCTGCTATCATGTTCCCATTCTTAAATGATGCTACTGCATAACAAAGATGATGCCTCTTCATGATAAGTGTTATTATTATCTTAACAAATTCTGAAAGGGTAGTTATAATTAAGACTCGAAAGGGCATGTTGTCATAACAAACATGTCTCTCAAGGTAACCTTTGAGAGTTTGACCTAAGGCACTTATACCTAAGCATAGAGGTCATGCCAAGCATGAATTGGTAGTGTTGATCTAGGCAAATCATGAGAGTCAAGTAAAGTGAGATAGGAAGTGGACTAGGAATCCTTTCTAGTTGAGTTGTAGGCCTAACCATGGTGGCAATGTTGGATTACCTCTAAGAGATAGATTCCAAAGAAAGAAAATCCCATGGAACACTCTTAGAGCATGATCCAGATACTCTTTTCTATATCAATAAAACATTCTTTTCTTTCTATTTCTATAATTTCTCTACTATTTACTTTATGCATAATGCTAAATGTTACATAATGTTATATTTGGCATTTGATATGTTGTCTTTTTATGCATAATTTCTATTATAACATATATTTCATGTTTTCCATGACATTTGAGAATAAGATGTCATACCTACTACACGTCTGTGTAGCTGCTCGTTTAGTAGCAGCTAGGTCTGGTTCCCTATTGTTTCTACAACTGCATGTTGCTATAGCTACAAGTGATATTCTAGTGATCTTCCTTGCATCGATGTTGCATTACTTTGTTGCTCTTGCCATTTTCTGCACATGGGTACTTGGTGGCATCATTTTCTATGCAAGAGTTGAAGATGTGGGATTGTGTCATTTGTGCCTAATTCATTTTCTACCACTCTTTGCAATACACATGCATAGATGACAAGCAACCATGCATGTAATGTGCATGGTGGTGTCCAATCACTATTGGATGAGGCTATTGTTATCTAGCTTGATGCCTTTGGTTTACATTTCTCTTTTGTTTTTTTATAGGAGTGACGCAAATATTCTCTTCAATTATGTCCTCACCCTAAGCTAATGATGTGCAGGTCTTGCTAGAAGTAGTGGAGGGAGAAGAAGGTGAAGGGCCAATCTAGTTTGGATAAATCCTTGGGGCCTGAGGCAATAATAAGGGGGGTTTTCCAAGACAAGACATAGTGGAAAACATCTCAAGGTTCTCTCTTACTTTTTTTACATGTTCGGTAGCTCTTCTAGAGGCAGTTTGGGTTGAGCAGCGAGTAGATTCGATAGCAAGGGGTTGCAAACTTATTAAAGAAGGTGTGCTTCTTGTAGGCATGGGCAAATAAGGTTGCATCAAAATTTGTTTTATTTGTGCTCATTTCTGACCTAAGTCTTTGTTTCATCCTATTACTTTAATTTTTGCAACTAAACTATGGTCTCTATTATGTGGATTAAACACAAATCTTGTGTTTCTTAAAAACTATAATTAATCTTGTTCAAATTGTTAGCTATTTCATGCTTTTATTTCATACTTAATTAATGCTCAAGTATCCTTGCTGAAATTTTAAAGTAAATAGCTTGTTCCCTATTGAGTTGTTATGGACTATTATGAACTTGTTGAAAGCATTTAATTTACCATTATCTTTAAATGTCATGTTTTATGAAACACCATGTCACCTTGCCAACAGAGACTATTCTTGGGTTTTCATACCCATATGAGAGGCACCCTAGGAAATAGTATTTTGAAATGAGTTTTGTGGGTGTTACTATGTCCAAAATTTACCCATCAACAACACTATTCATTAGATCAAATATTTGATCTAATTTGATTTTGAATTAGCTTCAATGTTGCCTTACGATTTTGTAGATCATGCAATAAATTACAAATTTCTTAATCTATGATAAATTTTACTTAAAATAATTATACATAGAATCTCTATGTACTTAATGAAAAAGCTATTTTAAATAAATTATGTTAATACAGATTCCTGAATTTTTAAACAAATGATTATGAATTTAAAAGTTTATTTTGTATACATTAATATCCTCTAGCATACTTTTGTTTTCCTTATTAGATATCTTTCTTTCTAAAAAATTCATATTTCAAACCCATAGGAGTTACTAACTTTAGGTCAAGCAAGTCTCTCAAAAAATTTCACTTAGATGTCAATTAATACTTAATATAGATTTCAATTTCACTGGTGTCAAAATTTTATGTGTTTATTTCTAGGAGGAATAATTCAAAGCATGACTTGACTAGCATTTGTAGAAATTTAAAAATTTCTATTATAAGTTGCATTTGTATGTTGAAGGAACTTGCCAACATATAAAATAATAGTTAAGCTTAAGTGTCAGTATCAATTAGCGAAACATACTCTGTTTTGTTACAACCTAAGCCCAAATTATTGTATTTTCACCATTTGCTCCAAAACTCATATCAACCAAGTTCTTGGATAACATGCCTTAACTTTATGGAATTTAGTGGCATTATTTTCTAAAACAAGTGAATGCCATTTTAGTTTTCTTTCAAAAAATGTCCAATACCTTTAATGTGTTAATCTACATTGTGATTGGCTTTTAGAAATTATCATAATTTGAAAGCATAATTTATAATTGGTATTTATTTTATATGGTAAGTTATTTTTTTTTCTAAGTTTTTCTTAGTAGTTAGTTAGCAATCACCCAATTCAGTAACACCTTCAAGGTCTTAGCTGATATGATAAACTACATGTTAGGAATCTCATAGAAATAACTCCTTGCAAGGCCAATATGAGCTAGAATCATTACTACAAAGCTCAACATGTTAGCAAAATTGTTCTCACAACTTATATGTCATGTGCAGTTTCTTGAGAATAATATATTCACACTTCACTAGGTGAAACCAAGGAAATGTTTATATTTTTTCTTTTTGAGAATAATAAATCTAACAAATCTATATATTTATTGGATGGCTAAAGCAATGTCTATAAGAGATTTATCATAAAATATTGATCAAAATTTGCATCTAACCAAATTGCACAAAATCATTGAAATGCAAAAATAAATTGAAAATTGACCTCCATCCATTAATACTTTTATGTGAACTTGTTTCAAGGAGTGTTTTGATTCTTCTATCACACTAAGACTCAACAACGGTGGTGTATGTAGACTCTGAGTGTTTATGATAGGGACCAAAACTGTAACACTACTGTGAGTTTGATGTATTCTAGTACCATTTGTTCTTCCATCAAGAACATTTTATAGGCTAGAAAAAATATGTTACCAAAGATTAACTTCTAGTTTAAATGGAAAATATGAGACCATTCTTGTGGAAACCATTACAATAAATTTAGTTGGTTTCAATTTTGACACTGTTAGTTTTCTATAATGCGTAAACAGTTACATTGAAACTTTCCATAACACATAAATGATTATTTTAAAACCTTCTATAACACATAAATGGTTACATTAAAACCATTTGTTTTTCATAACACAATTACATTGAAACTTTTCATAATTCATAAATGATTACATTCTCCCACTTAGTCTCTATATTTAACCTAATATCCATCAAACCTAGCTTTCAAGAAATAAATACATTAATCTTGATGATAGTTCCTCTGAATGTGATTATTATCTTCCACGTATTAAAACATACTATTTCTCAAATTTAATTCCTTATATGGTAACTAAACTTTATGAATAAACCCAATGTTCATTCTCGGTCCTGCTATATGTAAATTTTTTCTAATAATTGTATGTGCAAATTGTATATGAGAAAACATCACAACCCAATAAGAGTTTCATTAAGACTGTAAAATTGTACATACAAACAAATTATATCATGGAACCAAGTCCCATTTAAACTACATGATCTTAAATGACTTTGATAGCTTTACTTTTGTCAAAGGATCAACTATCATCAATTTAGTACTGATATGCTCAATGACCACTTTATTTTCGTTAATATGTTCCATTATGGATAAGTACTTTATGTTAATGTGTTTACTTTGACTACTACTCTTATTATTCTTAGCCATAAAGATAGTAGTTGAATTGTCACAAAATATTCATAATGGCCTAGATATAGAATCTACAATTATAAGGGCTGACATGAAATGCTTCAACCATACACCATGTGAAGTAACCTCAAAACAAGAAATGAACTCTACCTCCATTGTGAAAGTAGCAATCAAAGTTTGGTTTCCACTCCTCTAGGACACAACTCCTCTAGCTAGCAAAAGAACATAACCAAATGTTGATTTCGTTGAATTAACATAACTAGCAAAGTTTGAATTAGAGTAGCTAATCACCTTTAGAGTGTTAGTTCTTCTATACATAAGCATGCGATCTTTTATGCCTTGAAGGTATCTCATTACCTTATTTGAAGGCCTCTAGTGGTCAATGCCTAGATTGTTCTTATATCTGCCCAACATTTCCACAACATTAAAATGTTAGGTCTTGTGTACACCTGAGCATAAATTAGGCTTCCAACAACTCAAGCATATGGATTGTTGGTCATCTACCTTTTCTCTAAATCATTCTTAGGGCACTATTTCAAATTGAACTTGTCACTCTTCACAATAGTTGCTATACTTGATGAACATTTTTCATCTAAAACCTCTCTAAAACTTTATTGATATAGGTTTCCTATGATAGTCCTAGAATAAATCTAGATCTATCCCTATGGATCATAATGTCAATGACATAACCCATATCCTTCATGTTAAAGTTCTTAGAGAGAGATTATTTCACCTCATATAGAAATCCATTATCATTGGTTCTAAGAAGGATATCATTTACATATTGGGCAAGGAAATAGAGTTTGCTCCCACTAATCTTCTGGTATATACATTGATCCATGATGTTCTCTTCAAAACTAAATGAAGTGATGACATCATGGAACTTTAAATACCATTGACAGGAGGCCTGTTTCAATTGATATATAGATTTCTTGAGCTTGCATACCAATTGATCACCATAACTAGAAGAAAATCCTTTAGGTTATTTCATATAAACCTATTCCTCTAAATCTCCATTGAGGAATGCTATTTTCACATACATCTAATGTAATTCAAAATTGAAATGGGCAACCAATTCCATAATCACATGAAGGGAGTCCTTCTTAGATATAGGAGAAAAGGTCTTTATGTAATANAAAGAGAAGAGTCTTGTTACTGCCAACGCCTAGATTGCGCCTTTCGTTGTCGATCTGTACGCGCATTATCAACTCCACTCCTCGCATGCTGCTTCAGCGCTGCTCCATTCCAGNATGTTGCCTAATGAGTCTTTCTTTATCTTGAAGACCTATTTGCATCAAATGGTTTTTACACCATCAGGAAACTTGAAAAGATCCCAAACTCCATTAGATGACATAGAGTTCATCTCATCTTTCATGGCATGATACCATAAGTTAAATTCCTTACAACTCATGGCTTGTGAAAAAATTTTGTAATTGCTTTTGGTTCCTATGTTGTCGTCAGACTCCTGTAAATGCACTATATGGTCATTAGAAATTTTCAATTATCTTGCTCTAGTAAATATCTTTAATGTTGGTTCATCATTCTCCTGAGGAGTATGATGTTCAATAGGTTATGATAATTTTTGTTCAATTGGATCTAGTGCTTCTTAATCAGCAATTTGTGGAACATTAATGATTGGTTGTTGTTCATCACATGTTTGTGCTCTAGGCATGTTGTGTAAAATATTAAGGATATCACTTAAAGTAAAGGATTGAGCATCTACATGATCTTTCTCAAGAATGGTGTTCTAGGATCAATTACTCCCACTAATCAAGTCATTCTCAAGAAATTTAGCATTCCTTGATTCCACAAACCTAGTAGTATGTGATGGACAATAAAAATTGTATTCCTTAGATTGTTTGGCATATCCAACGAAATACCCAGTTATGGTCCCTAGGCCTAGCTTCTTTTCTTGTGGATCATAGACTTTTACTTCAGACGAGCATCCCCAAACACATATATGTCACAAACTCAATTTCCAGCCTTTCCATAATTCAAAGGGTGTCTTTGAGGTAGCCTTGGTTGAAACTCGATTTAATATATACATGGCCATCTTTAGAGCTTTAGTCCACAAGAACTTAGGAAGCTTAGAGTTGCTAAGCATACTTTGCACCATGTCCAATAATGTTTAGCTTCTTCTTTCTACCACACCATTCTGGTCTGGAGAACAAGGCATAGTGTACTAGGCAACAATCTCATGCTCTTGAAGAAACTTAGCAAATGGACAAGGTACTTGTCATAGTTAGTATATCTACCATAGTATTCACCACCTTTATTAGAATTAACTATCTTTATTTGGTTACTACATTATTTCTCTAAATTAGCCTTAAACACCTTAGAAGCATCTAAAGCTTCATTCTTGTTATGAAGTAGGTAGAGATACATATATCATGTGTAATGATCAATAAAAGTAATAAAATACTTTTGACCATAAATGTCCATATATAGACTACACATATCTGTATGTATGATCTCTAATATGCCTAAACTTCTCTTGGCACATTTCTTTGACATATTGTGTGCTTTCCCTTTATTCAATCCACACAAGTTTCACAACCAATAAAATCTAGAGTACTAAGTACTCCATCATTTGCTAATCTCTTTATTCTCTTAATATAGATAGGTCCTAATCTGTGATGCCATAACCTATAAGGTTCTTCATTCATAACACATCTATTAATGCCAACACTATCACAAAGTTGGAATTTAGTGGAGGGTGGTTGGGGGTAGAGACCAAAGAAAATTACCCAAAAATAGCAAGTGTGGAGGTTGTAGTCATTACAAATTGAAAAGGAGTGGATGTAGCCATAGGGGGCAATTGGGGTTGGGGTTGGGTTGGGTGAGGTGGATGGGTTTGGTTTTGGGATTAAATGTGGGGCCCACCTTGTGGTGAATTGGTGTGGCCTAGGTGCTTTACATTTAAATTACACCATCCATTATTAAAATTTTCACCATCATTTCCGCAAATATCAAAGGGGTGTTGAACTCCACTATAATTGCTATGATTTCTAGCATTGTCACTGTTACCTTATTAAGAGCTATTGAAGTTTTGATCTCTGCAACGACCACAATTTGACTCTTGCACAAAATTGTTTAACTACTAAGTGCCACCTAATTGCCACACACTACCACAATCTATTTGTCATGCATCGTCACCACCATGATCTGAAAAACACGCACCATGATTTAACAAATGAGCATAGTGATTTATCTTATGGAAGCTGCTACAATTTTACTACAGGTGACATTGCAATTTTTTTGATGTAGGCGATCATGATTTTTCTGCATTGCATCGCAATTTTCCATCTATCTTCCAAAAAACCCTTCATTCACCTATCGTGAGCTCTAAAGGTTGTGATCTACTTGCCACCAAGTGTTTGTAAGCCAAGTTAGAGAATCAAGGTTTTGTGGCTGCTGGTTTTGTTGATGTTGATTTTGTTATTGCTGGTTTTGTTAACACTGGTTTTGTCATTACTTTTGTTTGGGCTGCCACTGAGAGGTTGAAGAAGATTTTTGTAGTAGACCGAGATATTGTTAAGAAGAGGGCTGCAAAAAATCTAAAAATTGATGTTGCAGTGCTCCCCTATGATTTGTCTATGAAGGAGCAGAGTTAAATTTCTGTTGATTCTACCTTTGGTTTCAACACAAAGAGATGTTTTCAAGAATAATGTTGCAATCTTTCAGCCATTCATCAAATTTCTGGAATGTGGCATCCCATTTTTGATGCACAGTTTCCTTACAAACCTTTTGCATTGTAGGCAAGCGATCAAGATGATCTACTTTAGTTTCAGTGGCCAATGCTGCATTGTTACGTTGCTCCTCTACTTTTCTTGGGCGTTTAGTGTGGATGTCAAATTGAATTCAGTCATTATTGAAGGCTTCCTCTAACTTCTTCATGCAAGATAGGACTTCCAAAATTTAAGAAGTATCATCAGAAGTAGGAATTGAAGATTAAGCATCATTGAGTTGCTATCGAAGAGTAGCACATTGGGATTGAACTTCTAAAATTTGTTGTTAGCATTGTGCAAGATTGTTGTGAAGCTCATCTACCTTGCATTTGGTTCTAAAGAAAGCATCAAGAAATGCTTCTATGGAATAGAATGGATCATCATCATTTGGCAATTTACAAGACATGGACCTATCACAAGATTCATGTCAAGTTTTGATGAACAATCCAATGTATGTGATCATTTCTATGAAGAGATTGTAGATGGATTTGAAGTTAACTCGTGCTGGGAAGTAACAAGGCTTGAAAGATCGAAAGTAAGAGATTGTTGACTTGTAGAGCTCATTTTCACTAAGCAACAAGATAGAAAAAAATTTCTAAAAAACTTTTATTGGGATCTTATGCAACTAACAAAAAGATGGAATTAGAAAGTAGAGAAGAGAAAAAAAGAAAAGTTAAAAAAGAGATTAGAAAAGCTCAAATGAACATTGAATAATGCAAAGTTACAACATAAAATGTTTTTAGGAAATCACACCCCTCATTAGTATGTCTCAAGATAAGTTGTGAAATGTCAAGAGCATAAGTGCTTGAATTTATAGTGTCCCAACTTAGTCAAATTTAAATTTTAAGTAGAAAAAATAAATTTAATTGGGCTCCACTCATTCTAGCTAAAGTGGGGGTGGGACAAAACACTTGAATTTATTTCTAATAAGAAGAGAACGTAGCTTTTTAGTATTTTTCCAACAAGTGACCACATCTAGGATGATGTTCAAGAGTATTGGATCTTTTTGGTGAAGTTGATCAAGTATAGGATTTAGGAGGACCCTCACATTTAAGGATTCAGTGGAAGGACTAAAATCTAGTTTGAAGATGAAAGGGATCCATATCCTAACATTAACATCATGACTTGAATGAAGTCTTGCCATAAGTGTTTATCAAGAAGTAGTAGGAACAAGGTTGAAGCATTTGACTAACAGTCAAGAAGGATACCCTCAAGCATGAAGTCATTGAAATAGTTGAAGTTAAATTTTTTGAAGATTTCCAAGGCATGATTCCTTGATAAGTGATGAGATGTGATTTGCATAGGCCGCGATATCACGGTGCATCGTCATATCTATAAATAAGAGGTGGCTCTCCCTTATTTCCTGATCTTGGTCTAGAAGTAGGGAAACTTTGGCAGTTTGATCACTCTAGAGATAGAATATTTTCCATGTGCCCATAGTAGGAGTCGTAAAGTGAACGGATCTTTATTTGAGCAACATTGTACCTGAACACAAGTTGTGTATGGCAATAAAGACGAGCTTCTTGGATAAACCTTGCAGTGCATGGAATAGGATTTTATTTTAATGTTATTTATTGCTTTCTCTCTCTCATCCTTAAACTTCTAGAATGCGGAATGAGTACGACTTGATTATGAGCATCTAAGTGTGACTACTTGGTAACCCAGTGGTGTATCCAAGATCTGCACTTGGTAATCCCAGTGGTAGTCGTGCACCAAGATGTGTACGGTTAGTCAAGGAGTTGACTGCTCATCACACTTAGGCTAGATTAGATTTTCTCAACCCTTTCCTCCTAGTTAAGTGCCTCAGTATGACCACTTCGAGCACGTGCGTTATGCATGGTGATCTTAGCAATGATTAGCGTTTGGTAGCCGTGGTTGCATCAGTTTAGGGTGTGTACGGTAAGTGGGAATGGATGCTAACACTAGGTAATTTAGACTTAGTCCATTAGTTAGAGTTAGTTAGTTTCTCAATCCTTCATCTCGATAGCATAGGAGATAAAACATAAAAACCATAAAAGTCATATACCTCAAACTTACTTAACCATACACCGTGACAACTACAAGTAAGTTTGGGAAGACAATGAATGATTAACCCCTAGTGTTCCATGGGGCATGTAGGCACTTAGTCTATGGAGTTCGACTGGATCGTGTGTGCTACGCTCGTTTCGTATGGTTGAGTGTAGGGGTACCTGGCCACTCATCATTTTCACCGTTGCCAGGGACTAAGTGTTTGTGTGCTAAATTGAACATAAAGGATATCACTCACATCATTGGGAGCCTAAACGAACCTTCGGGTTAATCAGGATAAAAAATTATATAACGCTAAAATAGCACACCGATAACAATGTCTTCTTTTGGCAAAAGCAATTTACCACCTAAGGACCATACAAAGAATAGTCGGCAATCAATAACACATAACCTAAATCCACCAATTCCTCAACAATATAAGGTTGAATATACTCATCCTGATGAGTATATTCCTAATTTCACTTTTATCTTCCATCAAGATGAACAGATGCGCTGAAGGGATTTGCAAGGTAACATTGTATTACCTCCAGATCGTGCAATCCCAAACATGCTTCTCCATGCTTTGGCACAAATTGGCATGACAGAACTATATGCTGAATACGTTGCAGAAAATTTTGATGTGAGGATTACCATCCCACACCTTTACAATGTATGAGGGACTCAAGGTAGGAGAGCCAACATACACTGTTGAAGGGCAAAGAGGTCCCGCACGTCCTTAGTGAAACTAGAGATGGTGAACCACTCATAACAGGTTCTCTATCAAGAGATGTTCCCCCTCCTAATGATGGTAAGGATGTTGGGTATCAGAATCTACAATCAACGATACACAACCCTGGTTCTGAGTCTTGTGAACACTAGCTATTCACAGAGGGAACAACAATAAAAGACAAGGATAGGCACTTGGATCGTCACCACGATTGGGGTAGAAGAAGAAGAAGAGAAGGTATAAAACATCGCCACGACGATGGTTCTCCTTCTTCTTCCCCTTCTTCACATCACTCACCCTCTCCTTCCACATCAAGGTGTAATCATAATGAGCACAACAGAGAAGATAAAAGTAAGAAAAATGAGAGACCTCGATGAGAGAGTCGAGAGAGAGGACAAGGGCATGAACAAAGGGAAAGTAGGGAACAATGGAGACATCATAGGTGTCATGAAAGAGATGAACATGATGAGCCCCTACTTGCAACCCAAAGTATGCTTGATATAACAGAGGTAGTTAAAATTCTCACAAGGCATTTAAAAGATAGTCGGATCAAATGCTTAGACATGAACAACATCCCACGATTTGAAGGGGGATACAACGCTGATCTGCAACATCACTTACAGGCATTTCACGATGCCTGTGCCTTTCAAAACATTGAGAACGACTGGAAAAAGGTTAAGTTATTTCCTAGGACACTCACCAAGGAAGCAGAGAGTTGGTATCAGTCCTTAGAACTGAAAATCATCAGGAGGTGGAATACAATGTTAGAACTCTTCAACGATAAATATCAAATGTACTCTAGAGTGTCTAATTTGCATAAGCAGATCCAAGGTTGGAAACAAGGTGCACATGAACCCTTGGATGCTACCATGTCCCGCTACTACACATTATTACATTGTTGCACGGGCCATGGGTACGCTCAGCGAGATCAACTTCGCCACATCGTGGATGGGCTAAGGCATGAAACTAGAAGAACCCTTTGGACTTATGCCCAAGGGAGACTCTTACAACTTAGAGCCCATGAAGTACATAGCTTGTTGGAATAAGTAGCCAAAGAAGAGGTGAGATACAAAAAAGGGAAAGTGCAAAAGAATACAACCGCGATCCCTCCCTTCGAAAGAAGGGAGTGAAATTTTGTGATGAGGAGGATGAGTCACCACTCGAAGAGTTGGTAAATAGAAAAACCTTGCCAATCCAAAAATTAACAACCTAGGTATCGACTAAGATGGATCAATTGTGGGATTCCTTAGACTCCAGGCTTGAAACTATCTTGAAAATTGTAGAAGAGTCTAAGGCGGAATGAAGTAGTGACAAAGGTAAGACAAAGAGGAGAGATTCAAGCCTTGCACATAACAAGGGTAAGGGAAAAATTACTATCTCTGATGAAGTTGTGGATTCAGACACAGACAATGATGGTGGATGTGAGATTTGCCATTATGATCATCTCAAGGGATGTTGTCCAATCATCTCACATCTACAAGAGTCTGGGGTGTATGCACTTAATCCAAGACTCAACCAATGGCAAACACCCTGAAGGTTACCTTATCCCCAAGGTAACCCAAGGAATTTCCACCAATCACTAACGTACTATCCAAGTGGGACTCCACCACAGCCCATCAGATAGCATCAGCAGTGGTAATACCCCCAATAATGGGGGATGCCACCGCCAACACAACAGTACCCTTACCGGCAACCTGATCCTTATGGTTATTATGTGTAGCAGCCGCTTTCTCCAAGTGACTCTATGAGTCACACTACTCCCCAATGTCACTACCAAGTTTAGGAGTACTTTAGGAGGACTCCTTCTCCTTTGGGAGACATCCCACATATACACCATCCTCCAACTCCATCCACACCTCTTCCACCTATAGTTCCCACAATACCTCCTACTCCAACAATGCAAGGGGAACTCCCTACTCAACCGCAGCAACGTAACGCTGTGAGAGCTGTAAATATTCAAGCTGCTGATGGTTCTAAAAACTGTAAAAAGAGAAGACCTTTCTTTAGAACCAAAAGCCCAGACAAACTCTCGCAACAACAAGCGGTTGAGTCTAGGTAAACTCCTCCACAATCTAACACTGCGGAGCACCCTTCAGTCCAATAGAGCTTAACGCATACGGTTACGTTAATGCATACTGTAACCAACTGGATCAAGTTAGGCCACCTTCCTAGGAAACTAACTGACCCTGGAAGTCCCTTAATCTATCTACAAATCACCAGGAATGCACCACATAAGGCTCTTCTTGACTCAGGTTCCGGAGTCAACCTAATTTCATGAGAGATGTATCAAGCCTGGAACTTGCCCCAACTTAAGAAGAGAAATATCCAACTAGAGCTGGTAGACCAATCCATCACCATTCCCTTCAGATTGGTGGAGGACATCATTATCACTGTGTGTGGTTGGTCCTACCTAGCTGATTTCCTAGTGATTGAAGTTAATAACAACGAAGGGGACTTCCCAATTATAATGGGAAGGGCATGGCTAAGTATATTAGATGCATGCTTTAGGATCCATGATCTTTCCTTGGAGATATCTAGGATATACATTTATGGAAAGATTGAGAAGAGAAAAGTTCCATGCATCACATACAATGATTCATCAAGTGATGACATGGAGGAAATGCCTCCATGTAACAGGTGTGCCCTTGAAATTTTGAAACAAAGATGCTTGTGTGTAGCAACCACACAACAAGTAGTAGACACCCTGTGGTTGATAGCTACTCAAAAGAGTAAAAAAATATGCATGAAACGAACTGAGGAAACAAACCATGCCAATAATGAAGGCATAGATACATTGGAATATGAGCGTCACCAACTTTCCCCCCTTAATCTAAGATCATCAATTGGGAGAAGTTGGACACTTTTAAGAAATTCAAATAAGTGCTCATTATTTTGGATCTCTCCCTTTCCACTCAGTCATGGGGGAGATGGCCACCTATGCTAATCATATGGGGCCCTCAGTTCTTTTAAGTTTTTATTTTACAACATTTTTGTTTTACAATGTTTTTGTTTTACAAGTTTTTATTTTACAACATTTTTATTTTACACGTTTTTGTTTCACATTTTTGTTTCACACGTTTTTGTTTTACAACTTTCTTTAACTTTTCTTGTTTTTGTTTTACAACATCATTGTACTTTTCTATTTTGTGTATGTGTGTGTGTGTGTGCATGTGTGATCCATCCTGTAAGTTTGTCACCCAATAAGTGTTCTTCGTAATGGTATGAACTGTTTTCATGTTGATTGCTAATGTTTGGTTTTTACCTTTAAGTCACGATGTTGATACTAAGGTATGTTTCTTTTGATATGGTAGATAATGAGTTCACTTCATCCATCCATCCACCAGTTTCTACGATCTCTCTTGGCTTGGAAATGTACAGTATCCTTCATAATAAGAACTTTAACGAATCGGTGACTGGGCATTTCTCAAACTAAGGAAGGACTCAAGGTTTGAAAATGATGTGACTTCAAGGGAACTTGATGCATTTGTATTGGCCATTCTCGTAGGTGCTTGGATGTTTTCTCCTTGAGTTTTTCTCACCGTTCCGATGTTACCCAATTATCAGAAGCTAAGACAATAAAAATAACAAATTCTTTGCATGGTTTGGTTCTCATGCATAAAAACACAAAAAAAATGAAAAGAAAAAAGAGAAAAGAAAAGAAAAAGTGAGAATTTAAAGCACACCCCTTAGACAAAATAATCTCTTGGGCTACAAGCACTGGTTATGGAACCAAAAGTGTTTCCTCTAACTAAAGCCTTTCTCACTTCCTATTCTCTCCTTTGTTTCTTTAGAATGGTGGTGGCTCTTTGGAGGTGCATTCTTGTTACTTCAAGAGGATGGATTGGCCGAATGCATTGATGTGAAGTCACTGGATGTGGTTGGTTTGAGGCTAGAGTTGGAATAAGATTTGCCAAGTCACATTAATCATGAAACACACAAGGGGCTATACACCATCTTGTTCTTGGGATTGCATTCCATTCTCTTCTCTCCATCCTTCTCTTCATTATTCACCTCATTGTCAGTTGTATCATTAGTGTATATTTTGGTTGATGCATTGTTTTCTTTTTGGTAAATTCTTGCGGTTAAGAATTTAACTCTTGTTCCAATTGACATTCCCAGAGCCTATGGACTCTTTGAATGTGGGTTTGTCAGGGCATTAAGGACATGAGCCTGCTTTGGGGAGGACCCACTGACATTCCTCTTTGGTGCACTAGTTAAATTCTTTTCCTTAACATTTTTGCAATTAATTATTATTTTGTTCATTTCCATCTTGACATCCATTTCATCGATATCATCGTTGTCCCTTTTTATCTATCTATCTTATTCCTTTTCTTTCTCCATTCTAACGTTACCAGAGGTTCGCTATTAGTCATGGGGGTATGGGGCCCGATTTTTTCTATTTTCTCCTAGCCCTAAATTTTTTCAAATTTTTCCTAACCCCTAGACTTTCGGTAGTCATCATTAATACATCTCCAAATCCACAATTAGCCATACCAAAACCTAGCTAATGGACTTACACCAAAGCAAGGTATTAATTACATTGAAATTCATCCACCCTTGCTAATACAAGATTGTGTTGTGTGTGCAGATGGCAATCATGCAATAAAGGACCAGATCTGGAGGGAGAAATTAGAATGGAGTAGCTTTGGAAGCAACTATGCAAGGAGCAAGATCGATGATGCGCTTATAGATGGACAACGAAAGGTGCAATCTTGGCGTTGGCAGCAGCAACACTTCTTTCTCTCTTCTCTCTCAGCTGCCAACTAAGGCCTGATGTCAATGTAATAAGGTGTTCACCCTTGTTGTCATGAACACCAGTTTTGTTAAGTCTTGTAATGATGATCCGTTCACATGTTATCCCATTAGTTCCATTCACCTCAATAATCCCATACCTTCCCAATATTTTGTAAGGAACTCGAGGATGAGTTTTCATTTAGTCATGGGGGTATGATGAGACGTGATTCGCATAGGTCGTGATATCGCATCCCATGCGATATCATGTACGCGGTGTGCCTTCATATCTATAAATAAGAGGCGGCTCTCCCTTGTTTCCTAATCCTGGGTTAGAAGTAGGAAAACTCTGGTAGTTTGATCACTCCAAAGATAAAATATTTTTCATGTGCCCACAGTAGGAGTCCTAAAGTGAATGGATCTTTATTCAAGCAACATTGTACTTGAACACAAGTTGTGTACAGAAATCAAGACGAGCTTCTTGGATAAACCTTTTAGTGCATGGAATAGGATTTTATTTTAATGTTATTTATTGCTTTCTCTCTGTCACCCTTAAACTCCTAGAATGCGGAATGAGTACGACTTGATTACAAGCATTTAAGGATGTGTACGGATAATCAAGGAATTGGCTGCTCATCACAATGCAGTATGAGTATGACTTGATTATGAGCATCTAAGTGTGACTACTTGGTAACCCAATGGCATATCTAGGATCTACGCTTGGTAATCCTAGTGGTAGTCATGCACCAAGATGTGTATGGTTATTTAAGGAATCCCCTGCTCATCGCACTTAGGCTAGATTAGATTCTCTCAACCCTTTCCTCCTAGTTAAGTGTCTCAGTACGACCACTTCAAGCATGTGAGTTATGCATGGTGATCCTAGCAATGATTAGCATTTGGTAGCCATGGTTGCATCAGTTTAGGGTGTGTATGGTAAGTGGGAATGGATGCTAATGCTAGGTAATTTATACTTAGTCCATTAGTTAGAGTTAGTTAGTTTCTCAACCCTTCACCTCGATAACATAGGAGATAAAACATAAAAACCATAAAAATCATATACCTCAGACTTACTTAACCATACACCATGACAACTACAAGTAAGTCTGGGAAGACAACGAATGATTAACCCTAAGTGTTCCATGGGGTGTGTAGGCACTTAGTCTGCAGAGTTCGATCGGATCATGCATGCTACGCTCGTTTCGTATGGTTGAGTGTAGGGGTATCTCGCCACTCATCAATAAGGTAATATTTAAGTTCCATAATAATGAATTCTTTCTTTTGATGGAATGGATGTCAAGAGGAGAAAAGGATGTACTGGTAGTCATTGAAGGGTTTTTGAAAACACTTAATAGATAAAATACTAGTGTTAGCAAAATGAGGATCCTTGAAAAAAGTAACATCAAGAATATGTACTATAGAATCAAACATGGTGGGGGTAATGTTAATTGATGGATAAACATTATCATATCGAGAGAGAAGAAGGGAGAGGGAATCTTCAGAACCACTTTAAATTCCAAAAGCATTATCAATGAATCTTTTAAAATACAAAGATTTTGAGAGTTTAGAGCTAA
>MNCI01008086.1:543292-616083 GCA_015680685.1 Gnetum montanum | reverse complement strand
TGGGGTAGGTTCCAGGCATGATACATCTCTCGTGAAATTAAGTTGACTCTAGAACCTAAGTCAAGAAGAGCCCTATGTGGTTTGTTCCCAATGATCTGTAAATAGATTAAGGGACTCCCAGGATCAGTTATTTTCCTAGGAAGGTGACCTACCTTGATCTAGTCATTTACGGTATGCATTAACATAACTGTATGTGTTATGCTCTGTTGGACTGAAGGGTGCTTGGAAGTGTTAGATGGTGGAGGAGTGTAAATGGGCCCAACCGCTTGTTGTTGCAAGAGTTTGTCTAGGCTTTTGGTTTTGAAGTAAGGTCTTCTTTTTACAATTGTCAGAACTAGTAGCAGGTTGGATATTTATAGCTCTCATAGCGTGAGGTTGCTGTGGTTGAAGAGGAAGTTCCCCTTGCATTGTGGGAGCAGGTGGTGTTATGGGAACTACTTGTGGTGGAAGAGGTGCAGATGGGTTTGGAGGATGGTGTGGATATGGAGTGTCTCCCGAAGGAGAAGGAGTCCTTCTAAAGTACTCCCGAACTTGGTAGTGATGGTTGGGGGTTGAGTGACTCATAGAGTCACTTGAAAAAATCAGCTGCTGCACATAATATCCATAAGGATCAGGCTACCAGTAAGGGTACTGATGTTTCGGTGATGGCATCTCCCATGAATGTGGGTATTGCCACTGCTGATGCTATCCAATGGGCTATGGTGGAGTTCCACTTGGATAATACGTTAGTGGTTGGTGGAACTGCCTTGGGTTACCTTGTGGATAAGGTAACCTTCGGGGTGTTTGCCATTGGTTGAGTCTTGGATTAAGTGCATACACCCTAGACTCCTATAGATGTGAGATGATGGGGCAACATCCCTTAGGATGGTCATAGTGGCAGATCTCACATCCACCATCATCGTCTGTGTCAGAGTCCACAGCCACATCGAAGTTAGTGATTTTCCCTTTACCCTTGTTATGTGCAAGGCTTACATCTCTCCATTTTTTCTTACCTTTGTCACTACTTTATTCTACCTTAGACTCTTCTACAATTTTTAAGACAGTTTAAATTTTAGAGTCTAAGGAACTCCATACGTCATCTACCTTAACCGCTATTTCTATTATTGATTTTTGGATCGACAAGGTTTTTTGGTTCACCAACACTTCGATTGATGACTCATCCTCTTCATCACAAAATTTCACTCGCTTTTTTCGAAGGGAGGGATCGCGGTTGTACTCTTTTGCACTTTCCCTTTTTCATAGCTCACCCTCTTCTTTTGCTACTTGCTCCAACAAGCTATGTACTTCATGGGCTCTAAGTTGTGAGAGTCTCCGTTGGGCGTAAGTTCCAAGGGTTCTTCTAGTTTCATGCCTTAGCCCATCCATGATGTGGAAAAGTTGATCCCGATGAGCGTACCCATGGCCCAGGCAATGATATAACAATGTGTAGTAGTAGGCCATGGCAGCTTCCAAGGGTTTATATGTACCTTGCTTCCATCCTTGAATATGCTTATGCAAATTGAACACTCTGGAGTATGTTTGATACTTTTCGTTAAACAGTTCTAGCATCATACTCCACCTCCTGATGGTTTCTGGTTCTAAGGACCGGTACCAGCTCTCTGCTTCTTTGGTGAGTGTCCTTGAGAACAACTTAAGTTTTGCAAGACACAGGCATCATGGAATGCCTGTAAATGATTCTGCAGATTAGCATTGTGTCCCCCTTCAAATCGTGGGATGTTATTCACATCTAAACGCTTGATCTGACTATCCTTTAAATGCCTTGTGGGAATCCTAACTACCTCCGTTATGTCAAGCATACTTCGGGTTGAGAGTAGGGGCTCGTCATGATCATCTCTTTCATGACGCCTGTGATTTCTATGTTATTCCCTACTCTCCCTACATCCTTGCCCTTGTCCTCTCTCTTGACTTTCCTATCGAGGTCTTTCATTTTGTTTACCTTTATCCTCACCTTTATGTTCATGGTGGCTGTGCCCAGATGTGGAAAGAGAGGGTGAGTGATGGGATGAAGGAGAAGAAGAAGGGGAACCATCGCCATGACTATGTTTCTTGCCTTATCTTCGACTACTACGGCCCCGATTGTGGTGACGATCAATGTGCCCGTCCTTAGCATAAGTGGTTGTTCCCTCTATGAAAAGTTGGTGCTCATGGGCATCAGAACTAGGGATATGTATCGTTGATCATAGGTTTTGATACCCAACCTCCTCACCATCATTAGGAGGAGGAACATCATTTGTTAAAGAACCCGTGATAAGGGGTTCCTCATCTCCTATTTCGCTAAGGATGTGCGGGACCTTTCACTTCAACAGTGCATGCTGACTCTCCTGCCTTAAGTTCCTCATACGTTGGGCATCTATGGGATAATAATCCCTCATATCAAAATCTTCTACAATGTATTCAGCAAATAGTTTAGTCATGCCTATCTGTGCCAAGGCACGGAAAAGCATGTGAGAGATTGATCAGCCTGGGGGTAACACAATGTTACCTTGCAAATCTCTCCATCACAGCTGCTCGTCTTGATGGAGAATAAAAGTAAAATTAGGGATATACTCATTGGGATGAGTATATGTCATCTTATATTGTTTAGGACTTGGCTGATTTTGGTTATGTGTTTTATGTTGCCGACTGTCTCATGTATGGTCCTTAGGTGGTGAGTTGCTCTTATGAGAAGAAGACATTTTTATCGGTGTGCTAATTCACCGTTATGTAAATTTTTATCTTGATTAACCCAAAGGTTTGTTAAGGCTCACAACAATATGAGTGATATCCCTTATGTTCTATTCAATGCACAAACACTTAGTCCCCGGCAACGGTGCCAATGATGAGTGGCGAGGTACCCCTACACTCAACCATATGAAACAAGCGTAGCATGCACAATTCAGTCGAACTCTGCAGACTAAATGCCTATGTGCCCCATGAAACACTTGGGGTTAATCATTTGTTGTCTTCCCAAACTTACTTGTAGTTGTCATGGTGTATGATTAAGTAAGTTCAAGGTATATGATTTTTATAGTTTTTAAATGTTTTTCTCATATGCTATCGAGGTGAAGGGTTGAGAGAGCTAACTAACTCTAACTAAGGACTAAGTCTAAATTAACTAGCATCAACATTCGTTCCCACTTACCATACACACCCTAAACTATGCAACTATGGCTACCAAATGCTAATCATTACTAGGATCACCACACGTAACGCACGTGCTCGAAGTGGTCATACTGAGGCACTTAACTAGCCTAAACGTGATGAGCAGCTGATTCCTTGACTAGTTTTACACATTCGTAGATGCTCGTAATCAAGTTGTACTCATCCCATGTTCTAGGAGTTGAGGGTGACAGAGCCTAATCACGATGAGCAGCCGATTCCTTGATTAGCTGTATACATTTGTCAATGCTCATAATCAAGTCGTACTCATGCTGTGCTAATGCAGGTAATAAATAACATGTAATAAATCCTATTCCATGCATTGCAAGGTTTATCCACAAAGATCGTCTTTATTACCGTACACAACTTGCGTTCAGGTACAAAGCTACTCGAATAAAGATCCGTTCACTTGGGGACTCCTACTGTGGGCACATGGAAAATATTCTATCTCTGGAGTGATCAAATTGCCAGAGTTTCCCTACTTCTAGCCTAGGATGAGAAATAAGGGGAGTGCCACCTCTTATTTATAGATTTGGTAGTGGACCATGATATCGCATACACGATATCGCAAAGACGATGCGATATCGCAGCTTGTGCGAATTGCGTCTCATCAGTAGGGTTTGAATGCCTTACATTAAAGAATTGAATCCTTAAGATTATTGAAAACCTACAAATAATGGTTGTTGATATAAAATAGTCACCAACGGAGATCATCCCATGGAACAGAATCCACATGAAGGTAAACATCCAAATTGGAGAGTTTCCTGGTGGCTTCTTGAAGATACTAAGAGGAATCAAGGATATAAATTCCAAGACTTTTATTTCCAGTCCCAATGACAATGTTTATGTCTTTTTGAGGGTTCCAAAGTGCTCCAAGAATACATCAAGGAAGTGGAGATCGATTACCAAAATTGATAGTGGAGAGTGCAATTTTAAGGGTAGAGAGGCAACTACGAATGCAATTTTCGATCTTAGGATTGAAGCTCCTTATTGGTGAATTCCAATTGCTACAATGGTGGGGTTTTATTTTAGCAATCTAAGTTTCCACAATAAATGGTGAAGATGAGAATGTATGTTCAAGTTTATTTTTAAATAAATTCCATAGTCGAAGAAGCTAAGAAAAAGTAGTGAATTCTTTAGGAATAGAAGTACAATCCATGGGGAGGGGTTGAGGGATAAATTTTAATCCATAGCCTAGAACCTTAATTTCATTTACAAAAAGAGTGTGCAATGAAAAATTATGGATCACAAAATTAGAAATGTGATTCTCAATTTTGCGAATGGTTTTAGATGCAAAGAGCAAATGTGCATAATATTTCTAGTCATTGGTAGGCAACTAGAAAGTTAGACACAAGCGAGGTGGGGGTTGCTAGGCAAGTAATGCAAAATTCTACAAGTGGATGGTTTGGGCAGTGGCACAGATAGCACATAGTTGGAATTCAATGGAGGGTGATTAGGGAAAGAGATCAAAGCAAATTTCCCAAAGATAGCAAGTGTGGAGGTTGCAATCACAACAAATTGAAAAGGAGTGGATGTAGCCATAAGGGGCAATTGGGGTTGGTTTGGGTGAGGTGGATGGGTTTGGTTTCGGGGTTGAATGTGGGGTCCAACTCGTGGTGAATTGGTGCAACTTGGAAACTTTACATTTAAATTGCACCATCCATTATTAAAAATTTCACCATCATTGCCATAAATATGGAAGGGCTGTTGAAATCCACTATGATTGTTGTGATTTTTGGCATTGTTGCTATTACCTTACTGAGAGCCATTGAAGTTCTGATCTCTACCATGGTCATGATTTAACTCTTTCACATCATCATTGGATTGTTGAGCATTGCCTAACTATGACATGCTATCATGATCTATTTACTATGCACCATCACCACCATAATTTGACAAATGCATGCCATGATCTAACAAATGAGCACCATGATTTATTTGATGGAAGTTGCTATGATTTTGCTAATAGGAGTCATCATAATTTTTCTGATGTGGCCTCCATGATTTTTCTACATCATGCTGCAATTTAGCATTTTTCTTTCAAAAAATCCTTCATTCACCTGTTGTGAGGTCTGAAGGCTACGATCTATGCACCGCCAGGTGTTTGCAAGCTGAGATAGAGAATTAGGGCTTTGTAGCTACTAGTTTTGTTATCAATTTTGTTTGGGCTACCACTAAGAGGTTGAAGAAGAGTTTTGCAACAAATCAAAATCCTATTTAGAAGAGGGCTACAACAAATCTAAAACTTGATGTTGCAACACTCACCTATGATTTGTCTATGAAGACGTAGAGCCATGTTTCTATTGATTCTACCTTTGGTTCTGACACAAAGAGATGTTTTCAAGAATAACATCACAATATCTCAACCATTTCCTAAATTTAGGGAATGTGGCATCTCATTCTTAATGCATAGTTTCCCTACAGATCTTTTTCACCATAGGCAAGGGATTAAGATGATTTTCTTCAATTTTCATTTTGGTAGCTGATGTTGCATTTTTACATTGCTCCTTTGATTTTCTTTGGGCTTTGGTGCAAATGTCAAATTGAAGTTTTTTGTTTATGAAGGCTTCCTCTAACTTCTTTGTGCAAGACTGCATCAACATGTTTTGAAAGGGGGCTAGTTACTGAATGTAAGAAATGCATTTGACCAGCTTTTCAATCACATCATGTGGAAATGATTCTACCCTTTGGTGATGGGATTTATGAAAAGTGATTTGAACATGAAGGTAGGCTTCTTGGATCCTGAGGTTGTACTTGTTGAAGTACAAAAAATTCTTATTAGAGTAGGGAGTCTCCTTTAGGTGAATAAGCTTTTAGACTTGGAGCATATATTCTTAAACCATGAACCAATAATTATTCAGAATGAAGTTGCTTGATTTGTTTCTTATTGAAGCATGAATGATCAATAACATAAAGATGTTTGTGGAAATATTTAACTATAATGATGATCATTTCTAGTAGGATTTCTAGAATTGAAGAAGCATTGCTGGAAGCAAGAATCGAAGATTGAGCATTGTTGAGTTACTGCCAGAGAGTAGCACATTGGGATTGTACTTTTGAAAGTTATTGTTGGCATTATGCAAGATTGTTGCAAAACTTGTCTACCTCATGTTTGGTTCTAAAGAAAGCATCAAGAAATGCTTTTGTGAAATCGAATGGATCATCGTGCACCAGGCAGTTTACAAGACACAAACCTAAAGTAAGATCCATGTCATGTTCTAATGAGGGATCTAGTGTACATGATCATTTCAGTGAAGAGCTTGTAGATGGATCTGAAGTCAACTCATGCTGGGAGGTAGTAAGGGTTCAAAGATCAAAAGTAAAATATTACTAACCTACAGAGCTCATTTTTGCTAGGTAAAAAAAATAGACAAAAAATTTTAGGGTTAGCTGAAAAAATTTTGTTGGGATCTTATGCAACTAATAAAAAGATAGAATTAGAAAGCATAGGAGAGCAAAAAAGAAAATTTAAAAAAATTAGCAAAACTCAAATGAACATTAAACAAAGAAGAGCTACAACAGAAAACATTTTTAGGAAATCACACCCCTCATCAATATGTCTCAAACTAAGTTGTGAAATATCAAGAGCATAGGTGTCTGAATTTATAGTTTTCCAACTTAGTTAAATTTAAATTTTAGGTGGTAAAAATAAATTTAACTGGGCCCCACTCATTTTGGCCAAAGTGGGGGTGGGAAAAAGCACTTGAATCTGTTTCTAACAAGAAGAAAACTTAGCTTTCTAGGATTTTTCCAACAAGTAACCACATATGGGATGATGTTTAGGAGTGTTAAATCTTTTTGGCGAACCCAATCAAGTATAGGGTTTAGGAGGGCCCTCACATTCAATGATTTAGTGAAAGTACTAAAATCCAGTTTGAAGATAAGAGGGGTTTGTCTCCTAACACAAACATCATGACTCTAATGAAGTCTGGCCAGAAGTGTTCACCAAGAAGCAACAGGAACAAGGTTGAAGCATTTGACCAACAACTAGGAAGGATACCCTCAAGCATGAAGTTGTCAAAATAGTTGAAGCCAAATCTACTAAAGATCACAAAGGCATGATTCTTTGATGAGTTACCATTTAAGTTCTGCAATAATGAATGCTTTCTTTTGATGGAATGGATGCCAAGATGAGAAAGGGATGTATTGGTAGCATTTAAGGATTTTTGATAGCTTTTCAGGTAACCCTAAAAATATATTATATTACATATGATCAAACATAATTTAATTTTTATTTGTCATATGTGATCCAAAAAATCTTGATATATTTTGCATAATTAAAGATGTTGTGGCTACTCTCTCATTATATAAAATTATATAGTTCACTAGTCATTTAATTTTATGCAAAAAAGCTATTCTCCTAATGCATATACCAATATGTCTATTTATAGATATATACAAACATAGTTATGCACAAAATTAATTATTTCAAAAATAAATTATCAAATTCAAACATTCTTGTAAATCATGAAAAACCAAATTAAACCCATGACCATGGGGAGAAATGTTAGAAACCCAGACCATAGAATAGTATAGTCAAAAAGCAAATTAAACGTGACCAAGTCTAAAATACTATGAAAAGATCAAAAATGAATTTAGCACATTAGTCCATCATGTTTGACATCAACCATATAATTTTTCTTAGTAGCTTGAACAATCACTTTCCTCCATAATATATTTTCATGATAAAATAAATGGAATCAATTGTTATTTGGTTTAAGCAGTATACATGTCATGGGCATAATTGATACATTAATCGATAAGAAAATTTATGTGATTCATTCATCTATCAATTTTCATTAAAACCTTCAAACCATTAAATCAACCAAACCTCTTAGTTTTTATTTCTTGAACCTAAGAATCCTCATTGGAATCTTTATGGTGGCATATGCATGCCTGCAAATGAGAAAAATCTCAATGTTTAGGCTTTTCAAACTTTAGCAAAAGTTCAACCTTTGGCATAACCTCCTTTCTCTAGACTAAAATTTAGAGTTAAGTGTTAGTGATAGAAGACTATAAGAATTTTTCATGTGTAGTCATAAAGAAACCTCACAGTTTACATGGAATTTTTCTTTATAAGATTTTGACAAGAAAACCTTATTAGAGTGTCATGTGCTAAATTTTAATGTTTCCCATAACACACCACAACCACAACTACTATTAGCAAGATAAGGCCTACCTACATAGACCATCCCATGCAAATGCAAACGAAGACGCAAACATTGACTATTACAAAAATAAGAATTTTGCTACAATTTCTATTTTTGCTATACTTATTACCCCTATGTTTTTGCATAACAACTAGAGACTTTTGAAACTGCATGCCACATGCATAACCAATGCACAAACATTGACTACTAGAGAAATAAAAGTTTTACTTCATTTGCTATTGCTACTGTATCATAAAATAGTTATTCTTTTGATTTTGATTGCCTAATTACATATTAACAAAAGGTAATTTCATATATAGGAGATCAGTATATTTTAATTCCCAGAACAAGAACAAAAGGGACATTAAGCTATGGAGACTACGATATAGTTTTATCTATCAAAAGTATGTTATCTTGGACAAGCTGCTACAATATATGCATGTACAATGAAAACTTGGTTAATGGAAACCTCACCCAAACAAGTTTTAAGCATCAAGATAGAGGCCTAACTAGCTTTGATACCAAATATAAAAGATTTATCATAAAATATTAATCAAAACATGCATCAAACCAAATTACACGAAATCACCAAAATGTTGAAATAAATATAAAACTAGCCTCCAACCATTGATGATTATGTGTGAACTTGTTTGGGAGAGTGTTCTAATTCTTCTATAATAATAACACTCGACAACAATGGTGTATGTATACTTTGAGTATTTGTGGTAGGAACCAAAACTATAACACTACCGTGAGTTTGATGTATCCTGGTACTGTTTGTTCTCCCATCAAGAACATTTTATAGGCCAAAAAAAATATGTTACCAAAGATTAACTTCTTGTTTAAATGGAAAATATAAGAGCATTCTTGTGGAAACTGATACAATAAATTTAGTTGGTTTCAATTTTGAAACCATTAGTTTTTGATAATGCATAAATGGTTACATTGAAACTTTTCGTAACGCATAAACAGTTACATTTGAATATTTCTATACCATGTAAAAGGTTATATTAAAACTTTCCATGACACATAAATGGTTACAATGTCTATTAGAAAGGATCAAGTTCTTCAGAGAATTCTTAATTGAAGAACAAATGCTTTCTGAGAAACCTAAGAAGCTTGGTTTTAAAAAGGTAATTCAAGTTGAAGAAGTGTAAATAGAAAAGGTTAGCTAAAAAACTTTTAGGGTTAGCCAAAAACATTTTTGGGTTAGCTAGAAAACGTTTTTAGGGTTAGCTAAAAAAATTTTAGGGTTAGTTGAAAGAATTTTAGGGTTAGCTGAAAAAATTTCGGTGTTAGCTGAAAAAATTTTAGGGTAGCTAAGAAAATTTTAGGTTTAGCTAACATTACACCTAACCATATGAATCACTAGAATTCACTAAGTGATCCGATTGAATTTTGTAGACTTTAGCTCTCTAAGTAGGTCTAGGCAGTGAATATCAAGGATGTGATTGTTGTCTTCTCAGTTTCACTTGTGAGGTGCAAGTGTATGGTTAAGTGTAACTACAACATTTGATTTTATCATTTTATGTTTATTGCTTAAATCACCTAAGTGCTAGAAAATAAAGTAATTGATTATTTAAGTAATCTAGTAACTAACTAATATATTAACTAATCCTAATGTACGCATTTGTTCCCATTTATTGTACACATCCTGAACTATGTTATAACGTTATTGGGCTACCAAGCGTTAAGTGTTACTGGGATCACCAAATGTTAATGTATACTCAAAATGATCATACTTATGTGTATTAATTAATATTTATTTAATTAATTAATATGATGCATTAAAGTAAATTGCTCAAATAATAAATGCAATTAAAGTAAACATTAATCTATTTTCAAATGCTACAAGGTTTGTGAAGAAAGCTTGCCTTTATTACTAATCACACCAAGGTGCTCAAGTACATCAATGTTTGAATAAAGATCTGTATACTTCTCACTCCTACTATGGGCACTTAGAAAATGTTCTAATTGTCAAATGAAGAAAATGCAAGAACTTCGTCAAGAAACTAACTATGGGATGTCATAAATGTAGCTAGTGAGCAAGTATTTATAAGCAAAGATAGACACTGCATTGATGGGATCACTTCAACACATCAAACCATGCATTGATGAGACTACATAAATGAGGTCACATTGATGGGATCCAAGGAAGATTCTTCATCATACCCCCACAATTGAATGAAAACTCATCCTTGAGTGAACAAAAGGAGGAAAAAGTTCTTTACAAAATTTTGGGAAGGTATGGGATTATTAACTAACTACAGGCATACAAATTAACACAAACAAATACTAAGTGCCTAAGTGTATGGATTTAAAATTATTACAAAAATTGGTATTCATGACAACAAAATTGAACACCATAACAAAAATTGACAACACAACTCCTCTAATGGCTCGAAGATAAGGAAGAGAATTAGCTGGTCCTAGGTGGTGAAGGTTCTTGAGATGCCAAAGGACCTTCTTCTACTTTAGGTGCATGTAGTTGTTGAGTTAGTTGTTGTGGCTATCCTGATATAGGTACAAATTTTGATGGAAGACAGAAAGCATCAAATAATTCTTTCATATTATCCTTCTTATTCCTAGGATCATACAAAATCCACATAGCATTGCCAATGTGGGCTGACCTGGGAACATCCCAAGGATAGGGCATTATAAGAAAGAACTCCTTAACATTAATAAACCATGCAACAAACTATTTTTGTTCAATGTCAAATTCCATGAGTGCATTTTGCATCTCCTAGTAATCATTCATTCTCTTGGCTAGGTTCTCTACTATTGATCTCTGACCAATGAACTTTACCTTAAGAACCTTGAGTTTAACATTTTCTATCTGAAGCTTCTACTTAGTCTCTTTATGGTGCTTGAACTCTACCTTATATAGATGATATGAGCTAGTCACTTGCTTCTCTAACTTTGACCTTGGCCTTCTAGTAATCAACATTGCTAGATTTAAGTAACAGGGGTTGGCAAGCTTCACATACTCTATCATCTCCTTGATCTACACCTCCTTAAGGAAGATTTTAGCCTTGTTGTATGCATTTAGTCCATTAAATATGGACTAACAAACATCATCTTCTTATTGGAGATGCTAGAGGGCTTCATTCATCTTCTCCTTCACCAATTGGATGTGTTTTTCATTAATCTCCTTCAACAAGCCAAGCTGGTCCCTATAATGGTTCTTGATCCTTTAGAATTTTAAGGCCTTTTTTTCTAGGTAGCAATTTTAATGATAAATGTCTAGTAAAGGGAATGCACCTCCTCCATTAAGAGATTTTGATTCTCTATAGCCAACCTTCTTAATTCATTTTTTTCCTTAGCAAACTTCTCTTGCTATTATCGGATGAATTTAGCCATTTGTTCTTTCTACATCTTGACATTTTGCAAGTGATGGTTTTGTTAGGTTAATCTTATGTTCTCTTAGTGAACCTTTGACAAGTCCTTTTGAATGTTGTAGGTAGTGGCATCAACTAAGAATTTTTCAAAGATCATCAACTCCTTTGCATACTTAGCCTCTTCAATTTTTTACTAAAGTTGTTGAATTGCTTCATCTCTTGAGACTACTTGGCTAAGTCTAGTGGGATCAGTAAGATGGACTCTAAGTTCCTCAACTTCTACAGCCAAGCATTGAATCTTATCTTGGATGATTTCAAGTTGATCATTAGCAATGAGAACCTTACCCTTAGCCTCAAGCAACTCAAAATGGTTTACGAAAATGGTTTCCAGGATATCAAAGATATCTAGAATCAATTTCCTAGTTCCTATTAGTCGATCTAGCAACTCTTCGTGTTGGGCTGCACTAAGCCTTCCACTTGGTGCTCTTGTGGATACCTGCATGTCTTTAAGTGAAGCAACATCTAGTATAAATTTTGTAGAAGCATTGAGTGCATCAACCACTCTATCAGATGCCACCTCTGCTACTATCTCCTACCCTTAGTGTTGATCACTAGAACAGTTGCCCCCTCACCCTCCTCCAAATGCATCAAAAAGGTAGCAACCTTTCCAAATATTTTTTGGAAATTTCTTCTATTGAGAGAGAGATATCGTTACCTCTCAAGCACGAGGATTTGATCTTTTTGACACCTACATTCTTTAAGTAGAAAACATTGGTACCAAACCCTTCATCCTATTGATGGATCATGCTAACTTGTTGATATGACTTAATGTTGATCTATAAAAAGAGGACTCACCACCACTTGATCCTACCTACTACTGCTACAAGAGTTTCTCATGGAGTTCATGCATGTGCTCAATGGTAGCATAAGAATCTGGTGTTGTTTTCTCATGCATGGGTGGTCATGGTGGCTACTCCTCTTTAATCATCTTGGTAGGCGCTTTGTTTTTCCTCATTTCTACCTAAGAGGTAGAAGGAGCATGTTTGATAGTATCATTAGAATAATGGGCTATTCCTCCCCTTCTACATAATTTTCAAATGAGGCATGCAAAGGGGAGTTCCTTCCTTCCATGTTTATTTTCTTTGAATCACTTCTTCATCTCCAAATAAATCAACTAGGGAAGGTTGACATGGAATTTTCTACTTAGAGCACTACACACACAGGTAGAGAAGGCTATTATCTTACTAGGCCTCATCATTGGATTGAGGTGGTAGGTCACCATCTTAAAGTATGCACGCTCTACCATTGTGAGTGCACCAAACTCCTTATGATCAACATTGTAGCACCATTAGGCCTACTTCTTCTTGACCTCAAGGTCTCCTTATGTTGAAATCTCTACCAAGGTTGCCCTAGTTTCTAGCAACCCAAGGATCTTAGAAATGGGCTTTACCAAGTAGGACATAGATATGTCCTTCATCTTTACTATGGCATCACCCTACCTATTTTTCCAAAAGATGTATGTTTCTCCCATGTATCGTCCTCTGTTGGAAGTGAGAATGGGCCACACGGGGGAAGTCTGAAGTTATACTTTAACATCTTCTGGGGAAAAGTCTAGGAAAGATCCAAAGTTTAGTTTAGGAATAACTATTTTTGGGATCTTCCTAGACCTGATTTGCCTCAAATAGGCCTTTGTCAAAATAACCTCAAGGTTAGGTCTAGGTCTAAGTGTTTCATCTTGGTGGAACTTCTCCATTTTAGCTTTTGGAATCTATCGAACAAATTTTACTTCAAGTTCCTCATGAAGAGATCCCATTGCATGCATCTTGACCACTTACTCTTGGGGCTACTCTTACTAGCCCCATCCAATTCTAGGCTACTTGTCCCTTGGTTGGGCTGATCCTCCTTCCTATGGACACTTTGGTTTGGGTGCCATCTATGATCACAACACAACCAAAGATTAGCATTTAATGTGTAACTTTATAACATTTAAGTACCTTATCTCTTAGGTTAGTTATACTTGGCTAAGTTTTGATAATTACAAATTAATCATTTTAATATTATTTTATTTTAATGTCTACTAGAGTTCAATGGAAAGGTTTAACTCTCATAAGTTAGTGAATTTAATGTCATTTTATTACTTAAACCTTGTGGGAGTTAGAAAACTTTCAAAAAATTTTTTATTAGAAACCTAAGGTTTGTGGCCCCCACAACATAGAGCTTACTCTAGTAGCTGCAAGAATGAAGAATGAGCTAAATTAGACAAGCAATTTGAAAGTTATGGACTTTGAAAGGTTTTGAGCTCTAAAAATTGCAAAAACTCCTTGTACATTTGAAGCAAATGGCAAAAATTTTCAAAATGTTGCATGGTATTTATAGGATTTAGAGACTATGTCGATGAGATATCATAGATGGGGTTGCATTGATGTGAGGGGTTGCATTGACAAGATTTCATCAATGCGACCAAAAGAAAATTTTTTTACTTTGAAGATTAGGCCAAAAACAAAGAGTTTTGACATGAAATTAGAGTTCATAGAGATCTAGAAAGGTCATCAACATGAAGAAATGCTTGAAGAGGGCTAGATAATTTACAAAAAAAAAAAATATATTTTTGATTAGGAGAATGATTGGAGAAGCTTAAAAAGAAGTGTAAAATTGGATGCAATCAATGTGGAGCATGAACAATTTGAATGCAAAAATGCTTAAGGATAAGGAACTTCACTAGTCCAACTAAGAGGTATGTAAGTGGATGTTCCCCATAGTAAGCTCATGTCTTTAATGCCCATACATGCCCTCAAACTAAGGAATCTGTGAGTCCCATGAAAGATTAATGATTGTGCAAATTTTAGGAGTAAATCCCATAGGAATCTACCTAATAATTTTGACATATCAAACTGAGACATTAAACAAAACATGAAAGATCGACAATTAGGTGAAATATGAAAAGCATAGATGGATGAGAGAGTGTGGAATGGAGTCTCATATCATGGTTACATGAATTCCCTTATGGATTTTGTGATTAATATGACTTGATAATAATGATCCTTAGCTCAAATGAAAACGAACCACTTTTAGTGACTTCTCATCAATGCTCTAAGACCAATCCACCGCCTCAAGAAACAAGAGCATCTCCACAAATCAATCATCATTCCTAAAAGAGAAGAAAAGAGAAGTAGGAAGTGAGATGGGCCTTAGTTATAGGGGATCTTCAAGAATTGGTAACATGTATTTCTAGGCCCATAACTAGTGCTTGGAGCCCATTATTTCATCTAAAGTATGTGCTTTGAATTTTCATTGTTTTTTTTTTATTTTTGATGGGAACCACACAATGCAAACACTTTTAGCTTCCTGTTATTGGTCGACAAAAAAATGGTGAGAAATCCATGAAAACACTCATGCATCTAAGAGGATAGGAAAGTACAAGGAGTATCAAATTCCATTGAAGTCACACCCTTGTCTATCAATTTAATCATTTCCAAGTTTGGAAACTACCAAGGTCATAGGTTCATTATAAGTTCTATTAAGGAAGGAACCTCATATTTTCAAAATAAGGAACACCATAGAGTTTTGTGAATGGGTGGATGACATGGACTCACTGCCTATTATCATGAAAAAGAAACCATGTCTTAGTTATCAATAACAAAATTCAAAGATAGAATCTAGACATTAGTAATCAAATAACATTAGAGTACAAACCACCATTAATCAATAGCTAAAATTACACTTAGTCCTAACAACAATAAAGAAAAACAAACAAACATAAGAAAAACATTATAAAAATTCAAAACAAATAAAGTAAAATATAGAAGAAATTGTAAAATATTTAAGAAAGAGAAAAATGTATTAAAGATGGTGTAAAACAAAAAAGTGTAAAAATAAAGAAGTGTAAAAAAAAGTGTAAAGAATGAGAAGTCATTTTAATGGATTAGTATGAATGACCATCTCCCCCATGACTGATCTAAAGGGAGGAGATCCAAAAAATTGAGTGCACCTATTCATATATTGAGGTGTTCTAATCACTAGCTCTTTTAGGCTCATGGAAAGGTTTGACTTATTGCATGTTGACCAGTAGCTTCTTATTGGGACTTTCAGGTTTGTATATTAACATGGACCTACAAGGAAAGGTTTCATAGATAACATAAGGCCCCTCCCACAAAATTTGAAACTTGATTCTTTGTGGTATGTGTTTGGGATTCCAATAGAGGATCCTATCTCTTGGTTGAAATTTGACTTTCCTTATTCTCAGGTTATGGTGTTACTTATTAAATGCCTTGTACAACTTGTTAGATGACAAGGCTACCAATCGGTTCTCATCTATCAAGTTAAGGTTCATTAATCTTTCTTTTTGTGTGAAACTTACATTAAGATCACAAGCTATTGATAGTGTATAGAGCTTAGCTTGAATTGGAAGTGTTGATAGTTTTTTGTACATAAGATCATAGGGAGAGTAGCCAATAGGAAGTTTTCATGTGAAGTAGTAGGCCCAAAGGACATTGTTAAGTGTCAATACTAATAGTTCTTATTAGTGTCTTTATTATTTCTTTATGTACAATCTCAACTTGATTGTTGGCTTTGGTGTGGTAGGGTGTTATTAATTTATGTTCAACTCTCAAGCATTGCATGAGTTTTCAAAAGGTATCCTAAACCTATTTACAACATTTTGTTGTACAAACTGAGTAGTCGTAGAACATATGTAATTGGTGACAATTGTAGCTTCTGCTCATTTCATACAATAGTCAACAACTATGATGTACACCTTTCTATTTGATATGGGTGTGATGGAATCCATGAAGTTAATGCCCCAAATGTCAAAAGGCTCCAATGGTCAAATCCACTACTAAGATCCCTCCATATGAGTGGTCATTCCACCATTGCATTAGTAGCATTCACAAGAGTGGATGAAGTGGTGAGCATCCCTGAAAAGTGTTGGCCAATAATACCCTACCATGAGGATCTTAATGGCCATGCATCTCTGAGAATAGTAACCCCCACAAGGACCCTCGTGAGCATCTTAGAGAATGCACAATTGATTAGTATCAAGAACATACTAACAAATAAAGCCATCAGCGCACACCTTGTAAAGGTATCTATTGATTTCCATTAAGTGTTTTACCTTGTGAAGAAACTATTGTTTTTTCCTACAGTCACACTCTTGTGGCATCTTTTGAGTGAGAAGATAGGTGCGAATGTGATTTCACTAATTGAATTCAGTGGACATTTATTTAGTTATAGCCTTGACAAAGAGGATTTCATCAGGAAACTGACCTAACAATGGGATCTCCTCCTTTTTGTTGTCTCATTGCAACTAAGACAAGTGGTTAACAATCGCATTCTTGATTTCCTTTCAATCTACCATTGTAAGATCAAATTCCTACAAGATCACAATCCACCATATCATACGAGGACTCATCGGTGGTTTGTTCATGAGGAACCAAATTGCATTGTGATACATGTGCATGAACACCTTGTATCCAAGCACATAGTTCCTAAATTTCTTTAAGGAAAACACCACCATCATCAATTATTTTTGTGTTGTGGTGTAATTCAACTATGCACCCACAATGCTTTGTCTCACATAATTAATATAATAAGGATGTTTTTTATCATGCAACTACATGAGCACAATTTTCAAGGCATAATTTGATGCATTTGTCATGATGTGGAAAGATCTAGACTAGTCATGTTCTCATAGAATTGGATTTTCCATGAGATTATGCTTAAGATGCTATAATTTATGCTCGTATTCCTTGGTCTATACAAACAGACCATCCTACTTTGTCAACTCCACCAACTATTTAGCAATCTTAGAGAAATTCTTAATGAAACTGCAGTAGTGGCTAGTGTGTCCAAGGAATGACCTCACATCTTTGACTATTTTTCATTGTTTAATAATTTCTTGGATGACAATTATTTTTTAGGATCCACCTTGATCCATTTTTTAGAAATTATGTGCCCCAAAACAATGCCTTCTAGGACCATTAACTGGCTTTCTACTAGTTGAGCCTAAGGTTTGTCTCCACACACATTTTTAGCACTTGCTCAAGATGGTCTAGGCATTGCTCAAATGTAGCCCCATAGGTTGAGAAGTCATCCATGAAGACTTCCACCTTGTTACTAATCTCTTGTTCAAAGATGGTCAAGAAAAGGTGTTGGAATGTAGTAAGGGCATTGTATAGGGCAAACAACATCTTTTTGTATGCAAAAGTCCCTCATGGACTTGTGAATGTTATTTTGGCCTAATCCTTTGGTGAAATCTGAATTTTGTTATAGCCACTATAACCATCCAAAAAGATGTAGTAGTAATGCCTAGAAATAGTGTCCAACACTTGGTTCACAAATGGTAATGAAAAGTGATGTTTGTAGGTTTCCATGCTTAACATCTTGAAATTAATACAAACCCTCCATTTTCTACCTTTCTTTGGCATTATTACAAGTGGGATAACCCACTCACTATCTGTCATGGGATAGATAAATCTTGCCTTGAGGAGTTGTTCAATCTCCTCTTTCACAATCTACTTCAACTTGAGGTTCAACTACCATTGTGGCTACCTCTTTAGCTTGATGGAAGGATCTATGTAAATGTAATGCTAACATATGCTAAGATCAATTCCAATGAGTTTAGGATATGATTAAGTATAGGGTATTGGCCATTTTTTGACCATCTCAAATGGCTTCCTTTTCTACATAGGATTAAGATTGGCATTAATGATAATTAGCTTTCCATTATTTAGAAATACATATTCCATTTTAGATGGTAATAGTTTTAGCTTAAGGGGCTTCTATTTAAATATTTCAAGAATCTCTAACTCTTCCCAGTTGGTTTCATTAGGTTCATCATAAGATAATGGGTGAAGAACTTGCTCTAGTTCATCCATGCCTTCAACATATGTACTCATAAGGCTCTTAGTTGGTTCTATGCATATTGTTAAGTTGCACTCTACATCAACTGTCAGACACTGGATGCCCTCATATTTTGTGGTTTTTGTGTATAGGCACCTTTCAATTTCTATCACATCAGCACACTGTCTGCATGTTGTGATAGATGTACTTTTTACAAACCATAATTTCTACACATAGTTACACCCTATGTCACTATACGTGATGCATGGAACACACTTCCTCTCTAACTTTCCAAATTCATTTTCCTTGAAAATTTTTAAGGAGAGTTCTTTGATTTCTAACCATGCATCAATGGTACCATGATTATTGGGAAATCCCATTTATAGTTATCAACACAAATCACTAGGAGGTTAGTAGGATAGGACCATCCATAGATGGTGGTCATAATGTCCTCCACTAGTCCCAAGGGAGCGGTGATGGACTGAACTACCAACTTAAGAATAATGTTGCCCTTCTTGAGTGGAGGTAGGTTCTAGGCATTGTACATTTCATGGAAAATCAAATTCACACTAGAACTTGAGTCTAGAAAAGCCTTGTAAGGTTCATTCCTAGAGATTTGCAAATAAATGAGGGAATTTCTTGGATCAAATTTCTTCCTAAGTAGGTGGCTAACCTTAATCCAATCAATGATAGCATGGATCAACATCATGTTATGCACTTTGGAAGGTGTTTGGTTTGAAGAGTTCTTGAATAAAGGAGTAGATGATGAGGGAGAAGTAGGATCATCAGTCATAGATGTGTGTGAAGACTTTGAAGGATTGTGGGTTTAGAAGAAAGATCTTTTTTAGGGTTTATTTTTCATAATCACTTAGCTTAGGGGTAATTGAGTTGAAGGCAAAGGTGTAGGTGCAAAAGTATGAGGAGGATAGAATGGAAATGGGGATTTCCCTCTTAGAGATTTGGCTCTATAGTATTTAGGAGGGTAGTAGCGATGTTAGAATGATACATGACTAGAAGAGTCATGTAGATAAATAACTTGCTAAACATAGTACGCATAGGGATTTGGCTATTGGTAAGGGTACTACTACCTTGGTGGTGGCATCCCCCATGACTATAGATTTTTCCACTATTGGTACTACTCATGAGGTTAGGGTGGAGCTCCACTTGGATAGTAGGCTTATTATTGGTGGAACTACCTGTAGTTGCCTTTAGGATAAGGCAACCTCCTAGGTGCTTTCCTTCTTACCAATCTAGTATTTAGAGTGTACACCCTAGATTCTTGCAAGTGTAACACAATGGAAAAACATTTCTTAGTATGCTCATAGTGGTAGATATCACATCCACCATCATCATCTATCTCAGACTTTGTAACCTCTTCTATGGAAGTAGCTTTGCCCTTACCCTTTTAGTGGGCACATTCAACTTCTTTCATTCTTCTTCGATCACGACCACTACCTTGCTATTTGGATGCTTCAGCAATTTTAAGAGTAGTTTGGATTTTTTTTGTTCAAAGAAGCCTAAATTTTTTCTATCTTGGCTAATATTTCAAAAATATATTTTTGGATCGATAAGGTTTTTTATTACACCAATTCATCAAGTGATGCCTCCTCCTCATTGTCATAGAATCAAACTTTCCTTTTTTGGATGGAAGGATCCTAGTTGAACTTCTCTACACTTTTCCTTTTTTGCAACTTGCCTTCTTCTTTGGCCACCTACTTAATGAGCGTTTGGATCTAATGAGCTCTAAGTTTTGAAAGTCTCCCTTAGGAATGGACCCCAAGAGTTCTCCTCATTTCTGTTTGAAACCCATCTATGATATGGCAAAGCTTCTCCCTTTCAAAAAAATCATGGCATGCACACCTATGCAATAGAGAGTAATATTTGCCCATGGCTACATCTAAGGATTTGTTTACTCTTTGTGTCTACCCTTGGGTCTACTTTCTCATATTAGAGACTTAGAAGTACATTTGATACTTGTCATTGAAGAGCTCATGCATCATACTCCATAATCTGATTGATTCCAATTCTAAGAACTAGTACCAACTTTCAACTTCTTTAATGAACATCCTTGGGAATAACTTCATTTTTTTCATTCATTTTTAACGTTCTACGAGGCACATGCATTGTGAAAGGCTTGAAGATGATTATGTGAATTTAAGTTGTATTCCCCTTCAAACTCGGGAATATTGTTCATATCCAACCATTTGATTTTGTTATCTTTCACATGCCTTATTGGGATTCTCATGGCCTTTGCAATATTCAACATATTTCTAGTTACAAGGAAAGGCTCACCATAGTCATAGCCTCTGTGATGGTCATGGTGCCTATGATGCCTTTTGCTATCCCTTCTTTCATGGTGGTGGGCCTTCTTTGATTGCCCACACCCCTTATCTCTACTAGTCTAATGGGACCTACAATCATCTCTATCCTACCAATCACCTTCATCATGGTCATGTCCTCTATAGCTTTGGTCAGAGCTAGAGGAGGAAGAAGATGAGGATGTTGAAGGTGAAGAGAGAGAAGAGTTAGCACCAATATAGTGTCTGTTGTCTCCTCTTCATCAGTCATAGCCATGATAATCATGCTTGTCATCATCGTAATGCTTGTTCATGTTCCTACCTTAACTTCCATCCTTGGAGCCCCCATGATCATGTGATTCATTCTTGCCTAAACCAAGATTGTTTATAGTGGATTACAAGTTCTGGTTTAGGTCCTCCTCATCAAAGTCAAGGGGAGGAGAGTTAGTGAATTGAGAATTCCTAAAAAGGATATCCTCTCCTTCTTTTTGGCCTAACAAGAACAAGGGATTTTTGAACCATTTCCCCTTCAATTATTTGTAACACATCTCTTGTTGTTGATCTTTCTTGTGTTATGCCTTAGTTGATGCCCAACCTCATGAGAGTTTGAAGCAACATTGTAGGAATTGATTGATTGGAGGGAAACACAATGTTTTTCTCCATGTCCCTCCATCATAGTTGTTCATCCGAATGCAGGATGAAGGTAAATTGTGGCACATAGTCATCAAGATAAGTATAAATCACTCTACATTATTAGGGAACTAGTAGTTTTGACCCTTCACACCTTTGTTGATTGGATGTATGCTCAAAAAACAATGGAGATTTAGCCCTATGAGAAGAAGATATTTTAGTTGAAAATAAAATTAGTGTGCTCTTATTGTTATTATTATTATTAATAATTGTGACTTTTAGGTTCATTACAATGTGATTAAATAATTTTACTAACTCATAGATAGCGCACATAGCTAACTAAAGTCCCCAATAATAATGCCAATGATGAGCAGCGAGTATACCCTATGCCTAACCATACAAATCACTAGCATTCACTAAGCAATCTAGTAAAATTCCATAGACTTTATCTCTCTAAGTGCACTAGGTCTAGGTAGTGATTATCAAGGACATGATCATTGTGTTCTCAATTTCACTTGTGAGGTGCAAGTGTATGGTTAAGTGTAATTGAGGCATATGATTTTTATCATTTTATGTTTATTTCTTAAATCACCTCAGCACTACAAAATAAAGTAATTGAATATTTAAGTAATCTAGCAACTAACTAATATCTTAACTAATCCTAACATAATCATCAGTTCTCATTTACCATACACATCCTAAACCACATCATAATGTTACTAAGTTGCCAAGCATTAAGCATTAATGGGATTACCAAATGTTAATGTATTCTCAAAATCGTCATACTTATGTATATTAATTAATTACTATTTAATTAATCAATCCAATGCATTAAAGTAACTTGCTTAAATAATAAATGCATTTAAAGTAAACATTAATCTATTTCCAAATGTTGCAAGGTTTGTAAAGAAAGCTCATCTTTATTGCTAGTCACACCAAGATGCTCAAGTACATTAGTGTTTGAATAAAGATCCATATACTTTTCACTTCTACTGTGGGTACTTAGAAAATATTCTAATTGTCAAATAAACAAAATGCAAGAGCTTCACAAAGACACTAACTATGGAATGTCATAAATATGACTCATGAGCATGTATTTATAGGCAAAGACAGACACTGCATCGATGAGATCATGTCAATGCATTAGACCATGCATCAACATGACAGTGTTGACATGGTTGCGTTGATGGAATCGTAAATGCATCCCAAGGAAGATGCTTCATCAATAACATTCTGATACTTGATTGGAATAGCAAATGAGAGATAGTAAACTTCTACATCTAATTTATTAGATCTAATATAGTGTAAATAAACTTGTCTCTTTCCTTCCACATTAGATCATATTTATGTTAAAACCTTCTATTAACTAGTTGGTAAATATGCTTAGGATTTTGCTACACATCCTCCCAAGAGATATTCTATTATCTCAACCACTGTATCTCTTGAAAATACCAACCATAATCTCATGAATTCTCAAAAACTCCTGTAGAAAATTTATCTTACCTTGAGATATACAAGATATGAGTGTATGTGATGAACTAACATAATACTTTTGCTACCAAAGGTAATAAATCACATTCATATAGTAAGTTAAGTAAGATGTTTGCATCTTGACTTTTAACCAATTGAGAAGAAAGTTTTTTTTTAATCCTCTTTTAATATCTTTCCAAATTTTAGCATTAAGTTAAAACACCTTAATGTAAGTGCACAAAAATAATTATATAATCATTAAGAAAGGTAACATAGGTTAGAGATATGGCCAAATCCAACAATGAAAATAAAGTAATCTAGGCAAGATGAAGTGCCTATACCCAAGCCAAGCTTAGAAGTAATTCATTAAGTTTCATCATAAGACATCAATGAGCAGTTGTAAACATTACCACTTTAGCTGATTATTTCCACTAGTGAAGGTTGGTACCTTAGTGAGATGTACCTATTTTGAAATAATCACCAAGGAGATGCTAGTATAAAGATTAAGGATATTGCCATCTCTTAGTACAGGCCATTTTGAAAGCCTTAGGACTTCATAATATAAGGGAAAATCTCGTAGAGTTGTCTACAAAATTGACTATTGAAAGAAAAAAAGAGTGAACATAGAGATGATATGAAGTGAACCACAAGGAGTACAATGTACTTACCAAGGTGAAAAGGATTTATTTAAAGATTGAGACATACCATTTTAATTCCATGGCACCATGCAGCAAGGATAAATCCTTCTTTGCTAGCACCTGTGTTGCACTTAGTGGAAAGTTCCTTCTTAATCAACCTTAGCTCATTTTCTTGAAAATAGAGAAAAGATTCAAAGAAAATGAAAAAGTAAGAAGACACTCTCCTTCCTTTGCCTAATTATAAAACTCTACAGAAGGGGAGGGATCATATGATACTTCAATGACATTCTCCAAAAAGCCATAATATAATATTGGAAAGAGATGATTAAAGAGAAGCCACCTCTATGGCTTTAGGAGGAGGAAGCACCATCACTGCTAGAAAATGACACCATAGGTGCTTTAGAAAGTTTAAGATAGTTGAGACAGTAGAAATAACAAATATCTAGGAATAATCCTATAGACTATTGAATGATGTTGATAAAATAATTATTTGTTCATAAGATGAATTGTCTAAGTTATTATTAGTGCAAAAGAGTCAAGACATTGTCCATGTTAATCACGATATTGGTGAAGTTGTAGTATACTTACCTACAGAGTAAGTACTAGAGATCTTAGGCAATGTTACAACCTTTTTAGTAATGTTAGAAGAAGGGAAGGATATGATAGTTGTCATCATGCCCCATAGAGAACAAGAAACTATTGTGGAGATGGTAGTAGATAGGATTGGAGAAGCCTTGAAGGTTCCTACAAGACTGATTCTAGATTTTGCTACTATGGTAATCATTCAAATATTTGAAGGTATTAGCTCAAGGGGGATGATAGCAACCTAGCACAAGGAGATGCTAAACAAACTAGTAAGAACTAACAAATTGATTCTAGATGTTTTTGACATCAACAATCTAGTCTATGCTACTTAAGACAAGTGGCAAAGTTCTCATTGTTAAAGCACAACTTCAAGAGTCTACCACTCCAAGTCAATAGTTGGTAGTTGAAATTGTGCAACTTAGAGCTCCCTTATAAGACCTTACTAGTCTTTAGCATGAGTATTCTAGGGATGAGACCTTTGAGTAGCTTAAGGTTAAATAAAAATAGTTAAAAAAATATAAAGAAAGGATCATTTGGGATGCATGCTTATTAGATGTCATGCTAACTAGTTCCAATAAGAACCTTGTCTAGGTGTGCAAAGAAAATAAAGAATTGGCCAAGGAGAATAGAAGGCTAGTTAAGATGGAAAAGTAAAAAGAAAAACTTGAGGAATACCTTAAGTACCAATAGGAGCAATTGGCCAAAGTGTACATGGATGTTAAGAGTTTATTAGTAGAAAATCATGATCTCTTAATGGAGGAAGTTTGGACACTAAAGTATTAGTAGTCATTGAGACTACCACCTATAAGAATAAGGCCCTAAAATTTGAAAAATTCAAAAATTACTATAAGAACTATGTTAACATGCAAAAAGAAATTAATGAGAAGGAGATTTGACTAGCAAAGGCCAAGATGAATGAGGTAATCTAACAACTCTAAGGTGATGCATGACAACCCATCTTTGATGAATTAAATAAATATAACAAGTATAAATCTGCATGAATAAGGTTCAAATCAAGGAGATGATAGAGTATATGGAGCTTACTAATCTTTCTTTCATACATTTAATAGTGTTTACTAGTGGTGGGTTGTAGCCAAAATTAGAAAGTAAGTGGCTAGCTTATACTTACTATGTGTAGGCAAGTTCAAGCTCCATAAGGTCGTGAAGTAGAAGCTATAGATAGTAAACATGGAGCTTGAGGTTCTCAAAACCAAGTTTGAGGATCAAAGATCAATTATAGAGAACTTGGCTAAGAGCATGGATAACTATTAGAAGATGAAAAACACTATCAGAGTATTCAACATCAAACATAAACACTTTTCTGCATAGTTTGTTAACACCAAGAAAATGTTTTCTACTTTGCCTTATCTATTGGATGAGTTGACAACAACTTTAGGTGAAGTAGCTAGGATTATCAATGTTAAACTTAATGCAATATTATACAAAGCAACTTAAAAAGGTAATAGCATGAAGAATTTAATAATTTACAACCAATTTACAATATGAGAAATTTTTTAATCTAGTAATTCTTTCTAAAATAAATCTTTTGAACAACTTAATTTGAACCTTCTGGTCATAAGAGTTCATTCCTTATTATCGAATAACTATTATTCTTATTTTTTCCTTATATTCTTCAAACTCTCTACACAATCTTAAAAAGTTAGTGCTAGCCAAACTTTTTAACTTGATGAAGAGTTGCAACTCCCACAAATAATACAACGTAATGAAAATTTGTTATGAATTTATAAGAGAAGTTAATTAGTCCTATGAATTTTTTTATTTCCTAATACATAGACTTAAATATTACATTTTTTTATAACACATAGTCCTACAAATTATATCTATGTATTACGAATTGATACCATGAGTTATGAATTGATTCACTATACTTATGAATAACTAACTTGATTGAATATGATACTTATGAATTAAGATAATATATGAATTATTATCTAATACTCTTCCTTAATTCATACTCTATCTTTTTCTTGATTCTTTGAATCTTTCACGAGCAATGTAAAGTGGAAGAGAAATATGAGAGAAATGTTAGAGGAAACAAATACTAGAGATAACATCAAAATTCCTTTCATAACCTTCACATTTTTCCAATATTAATTTTCCTCTTCACTTTAGATCATGAGGAAGTAAAGAAATGAAAAGGTACTTTTAAAAGACATCAAATGATTATTTAGCAAGAGCCTTTGTGAATCCACCTTCTTTCTAGAACTTAGTTGGAATATATTTATCATCAATGTACTACTCGAGATACTTTTTTTTGGAAAAAATAAATGTTGATCTTAATGTGCTTTTTTCTTGTGATAAACAAGCTTATCAAAAACCTTGATTACTACTTGATTATCATAATGGATCGTAATGGGCTTAGGAACATCAATAATGACTTATGTAAGGAGTTTCTTACTACATACTACATCTTATATAGTCTCTCATAATGCATGGTATTCAACATCCATATATGAAAGAGATGAAATTCATGGCTTACTACTTTTTCAAGTTACAAGATTTTCATAAACTTAAGTTAGCGAGTTAGTGTGAGAAGGTCTATCAATGGTATCATCATCCCAATCTACGTCTATGTAAACTTCCATAACTCTTGATGACATAACCTTGAATACTAATGCATAGGACATTGTACTTTTAATGTATTGTAAAATTAGGAAGACAACCTACCTATGGTGGTAATTTGGTTTTCTGCGTCACCATTGTTAATTGATTAAAAACATATTAAATATCTAGTCTAGTATTTGTAATATATACAAGGGAACTAATGATTTATCAATATAATGTAGGATCAATTTCTCCCTCAATATTGATTTTAAATCTAGAAGTCATAGGAATATATGATTCTTTGTACTTCATCATATTATATTGTTATAATAAATCATTTTTATGCTTCATTTGAGATAGGGTTGTTTCATCTATGGTCTATCTCAACTTCAATCACAAATTGTAGTATGTAAGGCCAAGACCTAAAATATTAAATTGTAAGAATAATTAATAATTAAACTTCTCTACAATCCTTATTTCCATTGTCTATATGAAAACATATTGTCTATATGAAAGGCTAGGAGCATCTGTATCTTTACTTTTTTCTTAAGTATATAGAGGATACTATCCTTTTGAGACTTTATAAACTCATAATTAATCAGGAATTGATCAATTAATTGATACCATACTCTTGGTGCTTATTTAAGACCATAGATCACTTTTAGCAACTTGTACACTAACTTATCATCCTTGATGAATCCTTCTAGTTTTTTCATATAGATTTCTTCTTGAAAATCATCATATAAGAATGGTAAATTAACATCAATTTGATAAATTTTCTACTTCATCTAGTAGATAGGAAAATCATTATTTTGAATGTCATCATTTGTGCTATAAGAGAAAATGTTTCTTCATAATCTATATCTTTAATTTGAGAAATTATTTTTGCAACCAAACTTGCCCTGTATTTTTCTAGTGTATCATCTTCTTTAAATTTAGTTGTAAAGTTCCAATAATTCTTAATACACTAACATTCTTCTAAACATGAAACTAGCTTCATATTTTTTCATCATTATAATTTGTTCTTTCATTGTCTTTTTCTAGTGATCCATCATTAAGGTTTGAGTGATTGTCTTAGAAATATCTTTATCAAGTATCAAAATGATAGTAATAATATCATTACAATGAAGCTCATTATATTGGCATGTCATAGTATTGGTTTAGTAATGTCAAATTTGGTCTAGTCCCCAATACTTTTATTAATTTTCCCCCATTCTTTTGATCTTTTAGGATCCATAACATCACTACTCTGATTACTGTGAGAATCATTATCTTCAATCGAAGTATTCACAAAGGTACTCCTAGAATTATGATTTGTACAAATATCATTGTCATCTTCATAAGTATTATTCTTAGGATATTCATTATTAGGTCTTTCTTCCAATAGTTCTTCATTGAATATCACATCTCTTGTAATCACTAATTTCTCTAATTCATGATCCTACATTTAATATCATTTTTTATTTAAATCATAAAAAAGGATCATCACCCAAAGCCACAATGCTCATCCACTAAGCGAGATCTTAATAGGGTTGGTAGATGAGTGAAATCCTAACCTCTTTGAGTAGCTATGCCCAGCCTCACACCCAAGTCTTTAGCATGAGATACAAGCACCATACTATCACTCTAAATGGTGGTCCCTTTTGTATATAAACCATATTCTACAAACTATTCTTCTCTTTCTTTTGGACTTAATTTTGGTCTAAAAAAATATGCTAATATACTTTACAATTAAAAATTCATAAGTGTCCCAAATTGGGTCTCTTGTCATTCCACATAGTATCAAGGTATTAAAAACATAGATAAAGTGTTGGATTTATGTTGTTGATGTGAACTACACTTTGTACTACTTCTTTCCAAAAACTAACATCCAACTTTAGCTATACCAACATATATTTTTTCTACTACACCATTTTTTCTAGATGATATGGAATAGTCTTTTGATGAATAATCCCTTCAATCATAAGATATTCCTAGAACTTTTTATTTGTATGCTCTATTCCATTGTTAATTCATAAAGTCATAATGGGTAAGCTAGTCTATTTTTCCATCAATGCTTTGATTTTTTTAAAGGTACTAAGAACTTTAGTTTTAAAATTAATGAAGTATACCCATACCTTGTTAACAAGTAGTGTCTAAAACTCTATCCACATCAAGAAAAATGTACACAAAGTTAGTGCTTTTATTTATTTTTCAGTTGATGCGTGAATGTAACCTATTTTAGCCCAAAATCACCTATATTTTGCATAAATTTCTTTATTTTCACTATAGGGAATGACTTCTTAAGTTTCCCAAGTATGGCCATAATCATTTCATATAAATTGTAAGGTCATACTTGAATATAATGACCTATTTTAAAGGTAATAAGCTAACATTTAATTTTCTTTGCAATTTCATAATTTTTCATATTCCTTTCTTATCTCATTTACACATCTATCACTAGTATCAAATTCCATTATCAATTATCAATTCATTATTATCAGTCATTAATGCAACCAAATTATCAAGAAACTATCATATTAAATGCATTATCAAAATTTCAATAACTCATTTTTTCATAGTTCAGAATTTCAAACATTCTAGAATTATCACATCTAGAAGATAAAAAGTTAAAACTAAATAAGTCAACAATTCAAGAAGAATTTTTTAATAAAATTGATATCAAAGCCATCCACCATGGGCTACAACAAAGAAATAGCCAAATGTTCCATTATCTTCAATGGAACCCAATATTTCATTCTTTGGAAAGAAATGATGAAAGAACTTCTAAAAGTTAATGAAGTATGGGATGTGATAAAGCCTGTACAAGATCTTATTAAATTCACCCCAAAAGGATAAAATAAAGGCAAAGAAGATCCTTTGATTCAAGAACTCATAGAAGAAGAAAAGTAGAAAAAAGATTCACATGTAAAAATGATTATTATTTTCAATGTATTAGAAAAATAGTTGGAAGATTATGCTCATTAAAGAATGCTAAGGAAATATGAAAATGATTATGATTAGATATCTAAGAGACACTAAAAATCAACATACAAAAGAACTATTGTACGAAATTAAATATAACAAATTAGAAATCAGAAGAGATGGAGACATTGAAGAGCTTTTTTTTTAGCAAAGATGTACACCAACATACAAAAACATTAATGGATTTGGATGTCATTTTACTCCATATCAAAAAGTATAGAAAATTATTATAGCTCTTTACAATGATCCTAGATACCAAAACATGAAGATAAACTTTCTAAAAAATAAAGAATTCAAGAAACTCATTCTAGATGATCTAGTTGCTCAAATAAAAATGCTTGAAAGTTTGAGAATTGATAAAAATGTTAAAGAAGTCTTCATAGCTAGTAGAGAAAGAGGAAGATTCAACAAAGGAAGAGGAAGAATTAGTAGAAGTTATTCTCATGACCAAAGCAACTTAGGCAAGTTCAAGACTTTCTAAAGAGATAATATAGATAGTTCTTTCATAAGAGGAAGATGGAACTTACAAGAATAGAGAAATGTTTAAATCCTTCTATGCAAAATTTGTAATAATAGAGGCCACACCATAGAAGTATGTTGGTAGAACTTTGGACTTGGTGCTTTTCAACTCCAAGATAAAGAAGAAGGAGCATTGACTTCAAATCAAGAAGATCAACAAGGTAAGATCAAAGCTCTTAATTCTAGCAAAATAATTAAGAAAAATCTTGGATTATAAATAGAAGATGCTCAAATCACATGACACCATACAACTTTCATATTATTTAATAAAAATAGAAAATTGGCAACATAAAATAGAAGATGGTAAAAATCTTAACATAGGAGTTGGAAATTACATTATCAAATTACCAAATAACAAGTCTATAGCTATTACCAATGTCTTATATATGTCAAATATCTAAGATCCTCTCATATTAGTAGGAAAAATGACTAATAAAGGAATCAAAATTAGCTTCAAAGATTACTCTTGCATTATTAAAAAGAAAAACAAAGAAGAAATCTTTAAAACAACAACCTACAAATCCCCTTAAGACCATCCTTTTCTATTTCTACTTGGTTCTTTCTTGGTTTGTTGGGTAACAAGATCATATGTTACTTTTAGTTATAATATGAAAGAATCATCATGCTACCATGATATAGATCTCATAGTAAGATAGATGAAATGGGCAAATGTTGTTAGCTCACTACCTAGTACCATAAAAAAACTAATAATTTGTTAATAGAGAGCATAATTCAAAAACAAAGTTGGCCTATATGGATAGTTACAATCTTAATAGTTTCCTTTAATAATCATCAAAATTCAAAATAGTAATGGGATAAAATTAGATATTACAAGAAAAGAAAGAAAGAAAAATATAAAGTAAAAGAAAAGATAAAGGTAAAGTAAAGTAAAAGTAGAATTAAAAGTAAAATATATATCAAAACATCAAAAGGTAGAAAATGAAAAATGTATAAAAAAAGATGTGCAAAAAAGAATAAAAAATTTTAGCCTCTTCAAGGTATTAGGATAAATGATCTTCTCCCCCACAAATAAGTTGAAGGAAGAAGATTCTAAAAATGGAGTAAGCTAAACCTTGCGTTAAGGTATTGTTGTTGTAGTTGGTTCCTTGAAATTCTTTAAAGGATTTTAATTATTCAATGTTGATCAGCATGTGTTTTTGAGGGCTTTTTGGATCGTAAATCATCATAGCCCTAGAAAAATAAGTTGAGTATACAATTTATGATCCTTCTTACAATGTTTGAAACTTAGTTTGTTGAGGCACATACATGGGATTGTAATAGAGATCCTAGTCTCTTGGTTGAGATACAACTCTTCCTATTCAAGCTTCATGATGTTGGTTGTGGTATGCCTTGTGCACTTCTTTTATCATCAAAGCTAATTTTTCATTTATTACATTGAGTGTCATTAGTCTTTCTTTTTATGGTAAGTCAATGTCTAGGTCAAGGTCACATGTAGTTGTGAGTGTATGGAGTTGAATTTGAATTGGGAGTTTGGGTAACTTTCCCTCTACTTGGTCATAGGAAGAGTAGCCTATAGGGAGTTTCCATATTGAGTGATAGGTCCATAGGACATCATTGAGTTTGATGCTCTAATCCTTCATATATCTACTAACAGTTCTTATCAAATTTCTCATGATCTTCCTATTGGTAACTTGAGCTTGTCTTTTAGCTCACGAGTGATAAGGAGTTGTAAGTTTATGTTTCACACCCAAATGTTGCATTAACTTATGAAATGTAGTACCTATGAAATGATTTTCATTATTAAAAATTAATGACCTATGTATTCCAAACCTATTTTTCACTTAGTGTTGAAAGAATTAAGTTATAGTGAAACAAGTATAGTCAGTAATAGCTTAAGCTTCAGTCCATTTGGTACAATAGTCAACAACAATAATAATGTAAAATTTTTTATTAGAAATGGGTGTTATGGATCTTATTAAATCAATTTCCTAAAGGTTGAAAGCCTCAAGTAATTGGATCCATTGCTGAGGCTCTTTCAACTTGGTTTTCATCCCTCCCTCTTATTGATATCGCTCATATGAATAGATGAAATGATGAGCACCCTTGAAGATCTTAGGCCAGAGATATCCTACAATTAAATTTTTAATGGATGTTCTTCTTCTTGCATAATGACCCCTACAAGGATCCTCGTAAGCATCTTAGAGGACTCATAGTTAATCTTTATTAGGTATGCATCATTAAACTAGGCCATTTTCATAAATTTTATAGAGGTTTCCCTCTATCTCAAGGTAGTGTTTAACCTTGTGGAGGAACTATTATTTTCTCCTATGGTCCCATTCGACAAGGGTCTCTTGTGTGAGTAGATAGAAGAGAAATTCATCGTACTAGTTTATACCTCTTAGGGCTTAAACTTTGGTGGTCTTAACAAAGAGAAGCTCATATAGGAATTGGTTGGATAAAGGCTCTTCATTAGCCTTATTATCCCATCTTAATTAAGATAAATGATTAGTAGCCATGTTCTTGGTTCCCTTTCAATTCACCATTGTCAAATTTAACTCTTGTAGGATCACTAATCACCATATAATACAAGGGCTTAATGTTGGCTTATTCATGAGAAAGTAATTGTACTATAATCAGTATGCACAAAATGGGATAGCTAAGCACATAGTGTCTGAATTTCTCAAGAGCATACACCACCACCATGAGTTTATTTTATGTTGTAGTGTAGTTAAGTTATGTGTCCAAAATTTTTTTTCCTAAATAATAAATGTAGTATGGATGTTTTTTATTACCCATTTGTGTAAGCACTACTTCCAATGCATAATTGAATGTATCTATCATGATATGAAAATTTCTAGATCAATTACGTGCACATAGAATCAGTGTTTCTTTGAACTTTTTCTTCAAGTGCTAGAATGCTTGTTTACACTCCTTGGTTCATTCAAATGATGCATCCATCTTAGTAAGCTCAATAAGAAACTTGAACATTTTTAATAAATTTTCAATGAAATGGCTATAGTAACTGATATGGCTAAGGAATGATTTCACAATCTTGATTATTTGAGGTTATCTAGAGATTCCTTGAATGATCCTTATCTTTTCAAGATTTACCTCAATGACTATCCCAGGAAAATGATCTTCTAGATCGTCAAATGGCTCTTTTACCAGTTAAGCCATAGGTATGTTTCTACACATCATGTTAGTACCTACTCAAGAAGATTGAAGGCTTATTCAAAATTGGCACCATAGATGGAAAAGTCATCTATGAAGACTTCCATACCACTACTAATTTGCTGCTAAAAGATTTTGAAGACTAAGAATTAGAAGGTTTTAGAAGCATTACACAAATTAAAGGGCATCTTTTTCTATGCAAAAGTCCTCTAGTGTCTTGTGAATGTTATTTTAGCCTAGTCTTCTAGAGCAAGTTGGATCTGATTGTAGCCACTATATTCATCCAGAAAACTATAGTAGTTGTGCCTTGTAATAGTGTCCAACACTTGGTTCATAATAGCAATGGAAAATGATCTTTGAAAATAGCCATATTTAGTAGCCTGAAATCTATACAAATTCTCTACTGCCCCTCTTTCTTTGGTACAATAACAAGTGGGGTTACCCACTTACTAACTTCCACTAGATAGATGAACCTAATCTTGAGTTTCTTAACTTTCTTTTCAACAACTTGTTTCAACTTTGAATTTAACCTTCTTTAGAACTACTTCTTAGGTTTGATAATAGATTTTATATAGATCCTTTGCTAGCATATGCATGGATCTATTTCTATTATATTATCATATGACTAGGCAAAGGCTATTGGCTATTTATCAACCACTTATAGAAAAAAAATTTTTTGTTCTTTGGTGAGTTGGGTATTTATGAATACTTTCTTCCCATTATTTAAGAATACATATTCTAAAGTTTCTAGTAAGAATTTTAACTTCAAGGGCTCATATTTAGAAGTGTTGGGAATTTCCAACTCTCCCTAATCTATCTCTAATTCTCTTTTGTGCTTAGCTTTAAAGAGTTAGCTCTTGATCTTTTTACCTCATCCATCTTATCTATACATGCAATTTTGAGGATCTATGTTGATGTCATGCACATCGTAGAGCTAGAGTAGTAGTCTACAGTCAACCACTAGGTTCCTTTCTATTTTGTGGCTACTACATGCAAGCACCTTTGAATATTGTTAGTTTCAACATACATCTTGCATGTTGTAATAGATGTGCTTTTGATTGTCCACATTATTTGTATGTTGTTAGACCCTATGTCATTGTATGTGATGCATAAAACTCTCTTTTTCTCTATTTTACTAAACTCATTCTCCTTAGAGATTTCCAAGTGGTATTTGATTTTTAGCTTGGCATCAATGTTACTTAACCTAACCCTCCTTATAAAAATTAGGAAGTCCTCCCTATAATTATCTACATGGATCACTAGAACATCTACTGGGTTTGACCACCTACTCATAGTGGTCACAATATCTTCTACTAACCCCAACAAAATAGTAATAGATTGGTTCAAAAGCTCTAACCCAATATTGCACTTATTTTGTAGATGTAGATTTCATGTTTTGTATATCTCTTGAGAGACTAAATTCACATTGAAACCTAAGTCTAATAGAGCCTTGCATAGGTCATTCCTTGTAATCTACAAATAGATTACAAGGCTTTCAGGGTCAATTCTCTTTTTAGAAAGGTGTCCTAATTTTATCTAGTTTATATCTACATGAATTAACATAATAGTTTGAACATTTTAGGGTCATTGGTTTGAAGCCTTTTCCGAGGCTTACGATTAGAACCACTTGATTTTTCATCCGCTTGTAAGTTTACTAATCTTAGAACATTGCATTACTAGAGCTATGGAGGTATTTCTCCATGCATAGCCAGTGTAGGTGGCAAGGGAGTGGAGGTATGAGGTTCATGGTGCTACTGTGAGTAATGAGAAATATATGTGAAAGGATATTTAGCACAATAAGTAGTAGGTTGATGATATTCAATAGGATAGTAATGATGGGAAGAATTGTGGATCATGGATCCACTTGGTAACATAGATCATTGAATATAATAGTCATATGAATCTAGTTGATGATAGGGATACTACTACATTAGTTGTGACATCCCCCACAAGTATGGATTTTACCACTAATGATAGTAATCGTAAGATTGAGATGGAATTCCACTAGGATAGTACTATTATTAGTAGAACTATTATTGATAGTTACCTTTAGGATAAGGTAACCTCTTGGGTGGTTTTCTTTTAGCAAGATTTAGAGTTAAAGCATAGGTCCCAGATTCTTGTAACTATGATAGAATTGGAAAACATCCCTTGGGATGGTCATATGGTTAAATGTCACATTTTTCATTATTAATGTCTAAATCTACAACCTCATCTACCATTGTAACCTTATCTTTTAATGATGATAGTCCTTCACTACGTCTTTCTTTCTTCTCTTATCTTTATTCTTACTCCCTTGTTCATTTTTTTATTCATGATTTTAAATGTAATTTGGAACTTCTTATTTAGAGAGTCTTACATCTTTTTCATCTTGGTTGATATTTTAGTAACATATTTTTGAATTGATAAGATTTTTCTTTATATAACATCCTCCATCGTGCTTCCTCCTCTAGGTCACAGGGATATGCATTCTTTTATGAATAGATGGGTTTCTATTATATTCTTCTATACTGTCTTTCTTCTTTAAATTTTCTTCTTCCTTTACTACCTAGTCAATGAGCCTTTGGATTTGATAAGCCCTCATTTCTTATAATATTTCTTAGGCATAGATCCAAAGAGTCTCTCTAGATTTATTTCTAAGTACATTTATGATATGGTGAAGCTACTCCCTTTAAGAGAAACCATGGCCTAAGCATCAATGCAATAATGAATAATACCTATTCAAGACTACATCAAAAGCTTCATGGTTACCCTGTTTTCACTCTTGAATTTGCTTCCACAAATTGGATACCCTAGAGTATGTTTAACACTTATCATTAAATAGCTCCAGCATCATACTCTATCTATGAATAGATTTTGGTTCCAAGGATCAGTACTAACTTTCATCTTTCTTTATGGTGTTATGGGGAATAAATTAAGCTTATTCCAAACATTTACTATATTTTTCAAGGCACAAACATCATGGAATGCTTGAAGATGGTGTTGCAGATCAACCTTGTAACCTCCCTCAAATCTAGGAATATTATTCATGTCAAGTTGTTTCATTTGATTATTCCTTTGATTCTTGGTAGGTATGTCAGCTACCTCATGTGTATTAATCATGCTTCTTGTAGCAAGAAATCACTCATTACAATTATCTTATTTATTGTGACCCCTATCATGGCCATGTCTCCTATGATGTGGCCTACTACATCTTCTTTCTTCATGATGTTCTTCTTCTTATTATTATTATCTATGTTCCCCTCTTCCATCTCTATGATGAGGTCTTTTATTTTCTCCAACTTACCTTTAATTATTTCCCTTTGATTTTGGTCATGTTTCACCTTGTGAGATCTAGAAGTTAAAGAGGATGGTTAAGACAAAGAGCTAGGAGAGTTATGTAGACTTATTTTTCTTCTCTAGTCTCTTGGTTGTTCTCTTACTTGATGACTAGGATACCTTAGCCTTGAGGTCCCCTTGGTCCTTAGTCTAGCTTCTACTTATCTTGGTTACTTTTCAAGGTGGAACATAGCCACTCATAAGTCATGTTATCTTCATTGAAGAGAGTAGGACCTCGTCATTAAGTTCTCCCTAATGAATATTCAATGTCCTCCTTTTTTGACTAAAATTTCAATGTGATCAAAATTGTTTTACCCTTAGAGGCTTCATGGGGGGCCTCCATGAGTTTATCTTTTTGAGGTTGGGTCATCATAGATTGATAATCTCTAGAGAGATGATCTATTACTTGGTACTCTAGGGATGTTACTTCAATCCTCAGCTTTATTAATTCTACCATGAACATTGATGGAATAACATGATTAGGTGTTAACACCATGTTGTCCTCTAAGTCTCTTCGCCACAATTTCTCATCCTAGTGAAGGATGAAAGTGAAGTTTAGATAGTAAGAATCTGGATGAGTGTAGATGACCTTAAGTTATTGAGAGTACATTATTTGTGTGTGTGTGTGTGTGTGTTTTTTTTTTCTTTTTTTTAATGTTTTGTCATGTTTCTTTGTAGAATCATCAATAGGTGAGGAATCAACCCTATGAGAAGAAGACATCTTTCACTTTGTTCTTATAGTGTATCTTAAATAAAATGTTCTTATTTTTCCTAATGGTAATTCATTATGCTCCTTTGACAATATTATATGATTCAATTATTTAAAATACTTGGCACAAAATAGATAATTCCTTAGTGATGATAGAAATGATGAGTGGCAAGTATTTTCTATGCCTAACCATATGAATCAAAAGTGCATACGCATGATCTGGTTGAATACTATGGAACCTTAAGAGGCTAGTATCCTAGATAATTAAGTGTGATATGACTTATCATTGTCTTCCCAATCATGGCTTGTGTTAGCTTTATTGCTATGATTAAGTATGATTGAGCATAAGATATTTATATTTTTTATTATTATTAATAATAAAATAATAAATTCATTAGAACATAATTTCTAACCAATTATAACATTAAGAGTAATCTAAACTATCCTAGGAATAAATCATCCATTTCAACTTTCCATACCCATCCTAAAGCTATATTAATGCTACTAGGTTACCAAGTGTCTACTATTGGGTGTACCAAGTATCCATTGTTAGGATTACCAAATGTTTATATAACATGCTTAAAGTGCTAATACAAGTGATGTTGTGGAAGGAATTAATCTTTATTTTATTATCATCATGAAAAGGTATCTAGCTACATCATGAACTTGAATAAAACTTCATACAATCAACTCAATTCATGTTGTGGACACTTAGAGAGAATTTTGACTCAGTTGTATGAAAGTAAAGTGGAGGAGCTTTACTGCATGAATGACCAAAGGTATCATAAATGTACATGGTATGCATATTTATATAGGAATTGGATGAATTAGCATCGACACATATGCACCAACATATCAAAGGATGCTTCGATAGGCATGTGTTAACAGAGTTGCATCAAGGGCATGTGTCAATATAGCTGACTGACTATAACTTCATCACAAATCATTCTTCAAGTTATTACTTTAGAAAAAGGAACACACAAAGACACATCAAATAATTTCCAAGCATCAAATAATAAATGAAGAAAAATCCAAGATTTAAACAAAAGATTGGGACACACCACCTACAACAAACTAGAAAAAAATGACAATGTTAAAGAAAGCAATAGGAATTCAAACCAAAGATATTCCCAAAGAAAAATGTGAAATATGCATTCAAGTAAATTAAACCAAGAGTCCTCACATAACAAATATGCAAAGAAAAGAAAGCCCTCTTGATGTTCTCCCCCTGAATCTCATTAAACCTATGCCTATCACCTCTATAGGAGGAACCAATTATATAATTGTTATGGTAGATGATTCTTCAAGATATAACTAGACATACAACATGAAGAGCAAGGCTAAGGCAATAATCAAATTTAAAAACTTCTACATTATCATGAATAATACTATGGGCCTATCCATCAAAGTCATCAAATTAGATACACGAGGAAAGTTTATTAATCAAGAATTCAAAGATTCTTGTACGCATGAATGCACTTTTCATCTAACCACATGCAGATATATTCCACATACCAATGGCATTATAGAAAAAAATAGAACCTTGTAAGACATCGTGAGATGTCTTGATATGTACATTACATTACCAATAATTTTTGAAGCATAGCCATGAATGTAGCAACCTAAATTACAAATAGAATAATTAGCAGCAACAATAAAGATAAGTTCTTCTACAAGCTCTTTTATAGAAAACTTCCAAATATAAAATACATAAGAACATTTGAATGTCATTATTATGTTAAAATTCCAAAGCAATTCATAGATAAATTAGACATCAAAGGAAAGAAATGCATTTTTCTAGGATATGACACCGAGATAAGTGGATATACTTGCTATGATCCTATAGAGAAAAAATGGTACTCATCTAAAGATGTGGTTTTCATGGAAAATAAATTTGACATGAAAGCTTTTCAAAGTTCAAATGAAAGGATAGAAGTAGAAAACAATCCCAAACCAAGTGTATAAAGATATTACCCTTAAGAACAAATGTTGTACAATTACTATGAGAGAAGAACAACTAAATCTAATTCCATTAGCAACATAGCATACTTAGCTCTCTCTCTTCAATCATAGGATGTATAAGAAGCCTTGAGAAAAAACACTTGAAAAGAATCTATGGATAGAAAATATGAAGCTATCATAAAAAAACAAAACATGGGAATTAGTGGATAGACTAAAATAAAAATAGATAATTGATTGTAAATGGTTGTAAAAAAAAATCTAATGAAAAAGAAAATGTCATCAAACATAAAGCAAAACTAGTTACAAGGGGATTCAAAAAAAAGTACATAGACTATGAAGATATTTGTTCTTCAATAATAAGATTCAAAACCATCAAACTCATTCTCCTAATTGCTACTTATCACAAACTCAAATTACATCATATGGATATACATTAAATTTTCTTAAATGGTATCATTACCAAAAGAATACACCATCAAAGGTAAGAAAGACACAAAGTTTGCAAATTAAAGAAAGCCCTATGTGGCCTTAAGCAACCTCCAAGAGCTTGGTTCCATAGAATCAATGACTATCTTCTAAAAAAAGGATACTCATCTTGCATGTGTAAACTAACACTATACTATAACCATGATCACAATGGCTTCATAATAATCTCTCTATATGTTGATGATCTCATCTTCACAATCAAAAATAATAAACTTATACTAAACTTCAAGACAAACATGAAGAATGAATTTAAAATGAAAGACCTAGGGGATTTGAAGTATTTTCTTGGAATACAAGTTAACCAAGATAATGAGGGAATAAAATTCATCAAACAAAAGATGTAACCATTTTAGAAAAGTACAAAATCAACAAAGAAAAAAGAACCAATACTTCTTTTCCTCACAACATAAATCTAAAGAATAAAGACAACACAACCATATTTAATGCCACTTTGTATAGAAGCATGATTGGAATGCATAAATTTTCTTATCACACTAGATTAGACATAGAATTTTCCACCTCTCTACTATAAAGATTCATGTAAGAACCTAGACAATCTCATCTCAATGTACTTAGATATGTAAAAGGCACATTAGATGATGAAATTAGTTACACCAAAAGAGATGAACAATTTCATGCTTATTCAGACGTTGATTAGGGAGGAGATCATAATGATAAAAAATCTACATTATGATTAATAATATTCAATGAAAATAATGCAATATATTGAAAGTAAAAAAACAAACATCCATTAGAATTTATTGCCATAACAAAATATACTCAACACATCCTCTCATTAAACAAACTCATGAATCATCTTGGTTTTCACATAGAACTTCCCATCAACTTATATTATGGAAAAACTTCATCCATATAACTCTCAAATGAACATGTTCTTCACAAAAAATCAAAGCAAATTAATTAAAAATACTATTTTATGAAGAAAAAATTAAAGGAGGGAAAAATCAAACCATTACAAGTGAATACTAATGAACAATAGACAAACTTACTTACCAAACCTCTGAGGATTTAGAACTTAGAAAGGGGGTTGAATAAGTTCCCCAACTAAAACAAGTTGTAGCCATCAAATTAAATGCAAAATTTATGTGGTTCCCCAACTTGGGTAGTCCACACTCGGAAAGTAGATTCCTTGCACACATCTAGACTTTGTTTCTTCCAAAATGTGGTTTAGAGGACACCACAACCTTTATAAGATTTGAGCTCTACTACAAAGAGTTTCATCACTATGAAATCTCTCAATCTCACAAGTTCCCAACAAGCTTAAAACATGGTTTGAAGGGCACCACACTCTATACAAGGTCTAAGCTCCACTCCATAGTGTTTTGTTGCTATAGAACCACTCAACCTTGGAAGGTCCCAACAAGCTAAAAATGTGATTTCTAGGATCCCAAAACCTTTAGAAAAATAATCTCCACTCTGAAGTATTTTGATTCTACAAAAACACTTAATCCTATAGGCTACCAAAAAGCTCAATACAAATGCCTTCTTGTAAGAAGGACATCAACCCTGTAGGGAAACAAGAAAGAATGTAACTATAATTAAAAGACCTTGTCATTGAGGCATAACTCAACATACAAATAAGAAAATGATGTGATAATGAAGGACAAGAATATAATAGCATAGATATGATAATGATTTCTTTGATATTAATAATGTTTGCACTATTTCCAATAATTTGGAGTCTTCTTATAACATCAGAGTTTTCAAAAATACCTCAAAATTCATACAACAGCTACCCAATGACTAGTGTAGACATCTCCTTCAAAGTTTGAATATCTACCTAAGTTCAACCTTAATTCTAGAGAGATGTCTCCTTAGAGAATGGGATGTCTCTTGGGAGACATCTCTAGGAAGATGTCTTCTTTCCAATGTAGACATCTCCTATTTTTTCAAGAGATCTTCCTATGAATCCATTCTTCTCAATTAAGACATCTATTATTTCTTGGAGACGTATCCTCAACTTTAGAGCTTTGGTTTTTAAGGATTTCTCTCATTGATTTGGTTTATTCCCAATCCTTGGAGCATCTTTAATTTGTTTGTAGCTTTCATTTTCATCCTTATGTGTCCATGCTCTCATCTTGCCTATGAAGTCTTTACTTTGACAACCCGTTGTAGATTTCATTTTCTTTAGTCCTTGTTCATGATATGGAGTTCTTGTTCATGACCTATAAACATATCCCATTCCACAAGCATTCTATGTTTTCCATTTTCCTTAAGGTTTTAACATACCAAAAGGTCAACAATCTCCCCCTTTTTGGTGATGTACAAAACTTAAGAAAATGGGTTAGTAGGTCCAAAAATTAATTGAGCTAAAGATGATACATACTTACTATAGTTATTCAACTCATAAGGCATAAAGACATATAATCGCAATATTGCTCATGACACTAGTTTAAATATATCCACCAAATCCCAATGGTGCTCAATCATAGTCACACCATAATCACAAATGATATTCATAATAGCACAATCAATTTGATCTATATATCTGATTCACATTAAAACCACATCATAATCATAAATGATATGAAATCTCAAATTCTTTCCCTTTTTGAACATCATCAAAAAGGAGTGGAGCCTAGCAACAAGATAGATCAAAGGAATGTACAATCTTCATCCGAGTAAGACCTTATAAAAGTTTCTAAATATATTTCCATAAAAACCAAAATTTTATATGAACAAGTACATACATACTCAACTTCTAAAAGATATATTAGTTTTCAGATAAAGTAATTTCTAAGATATTCATATTGATCACATGTATCTTGGGGAAGTTTAAGCTATATTATCCATTCATTTTCAAAACTTCCTAAAAGGCTTTCATAATAGAAATGTGAGTACTTCTTACTTCAATTTAGTTCATATTAACAATAAAGGGCTTAAGTACTCAAAAGAAGATATATGCATAATATGTAGTGCTATCATAGAAATACAAACATTTAGTTAAATAAGAAAAAATTACTTGAAGAGTACACATCTCTTAGCATTGATTTCATAGGTATGATGATGACAAACCAATTTTCATTAAGAGATAGCCCTTATCTATTCACAAATTCAAAATTAATGAGCCATAGCTAATCCAAAGATAACTAAGCCAAACCTTTCAATTAATATCTAAGAGTGTTTAAAACCAAAAGGTTGAAGTCCAAAGTTTGAGTGTTTAGAACCATGTGACCTATCTTTTGAACCAATAAGCCATTAGTGAAAAATAAACTAATATTTCATGATTCTATAATCACCAAATATTTTACTTCTTTTGAAGCATCACCAAAAAGATAAGGCATAGAAATTCCAAGGCAAGAGTGTAAATACATGCACATCCAACTTTCAAGAATTATATTAAATAAGAATGGTCAAGGTAACATAACTTATCATGCTAAATATCTCAAGAACAACCAAAATGTTCATAACAAGATGTTCATAAGGCAATTGCATATAGTCATTTCAATGTTAACTACTAGCAATAAGCAATACATCACAAGGTAAAATATCAAAAGATATCTTGGAACAAGATCAACTCATGCTTTTACCTTAGATACTATACCATACTCTAAAATGAATAGTCATCTTCTTGCTCATTTTTACCTGTGGGTGTTGGAGTGAAAAGTCTTGCTGCTTGATTATCTTTTGATAAATGTCTCAAAAGACTCCCCCAACACCAGTTTCCTATAAGATGATAATTTTTGATGAGGAATAGGCTCCCCCTACATATGTGTAGATATCCTTCTCATTTTAATGATCCAGTTATAGGGAGAGTGGTATTCTCCCCTTGGGCCTTTTAGGATCAACTTACTCTTTTCAAATATGTAATCTTAATTGTTCTTCTATCATCAAAGCACTAAACTTTCATTGCAACATTAAGATCAAGTGTGAAGACTTAGGTCTCCTATTAGTAAGATCCTTTAAAGATGAAGATGCAAATAATTTTAATGCTTATTGTAGGCAATTTCTTCCTAGATAGTTAACAAGGAATCTCTCTTGAAAGGAAAGGATTAAGTGATTTGACATCATAGCAACTACAGTCTTCAAGTTTGTAATGCATACATTGCTTGAACATCCATTGAAATCCATACAAGACATCTTTGGAGAAATAGTAGACAACTTGCTGGAGAGTAGAGATGTTAGAGTAGATGTCTATATCCTAAGAGAGATGTCTTAAATTCAAGTGAGACATCTAGCTATTAGAGTAGACGTCTATCTTTCCAGGGCCAAAAAAAAATATGTTCATTTTAAGGTTTGAAAACTTTAGACACCTTCAAACTAGGAAAAACACTTTAAAATCATCATCAAAAAATCAACACAAGAAAACACACATAAACATCACACATTCATGAGAATTACATAAGGGCTGGGTGATTTTTTCATACATCTGGAGTGCCATATCAAGATCAAGTTTAGAAACTTTTGAAAGAAAGGCCTTCCATTAGTAGTACCTTATGATAAAGATAGCAAATAATTCATATGCTCAAGGAATTCCTTTTGAAATGTTTCATTTCTCAAAAGATACATTAATTACATTAAAGGTACCAATTAAAGTGCTTTAATTATCATACATAAAAAAAATTGGACTTTATGATTTCTCAAAAAAGTAACAATGTCATATCATAGCTTAATTAATAGTATAGAACATAAGACATATATGTTTATACAGCAATGAATGTTCAATAAAGATCTTTTGATCCATGAATTACAGTCATGGGCTTTAAGCCACTTGAAACCAATACATTCCAATTGTGAATCTAAAACATGATTTATCAATAAAAATGTTAACAATTAGCACAAAAAAGTTGTTATAGCATATTATAGTTCAACAATCTACAAGATCAAGTGGAAATTTCTTTGTATTTTCAAAGATTTTCAATAGCTTCTATTCAACCATAAAAATAAACTAACCTAGTCTAATCTCATCAAGTCAAGGAATAATGATTGTAAATATACTTATTGTTACTTACCCTACTTGCTTATGGAGAGAAAGATGTCTAAGAAGATGAGAACTAAGGTTCTTCTTTTGAAGTTCTTCCTTTCATACCAATTTCATTTATTTCTAATGTCTTTCTCCCTTTTACAAAATTGTTGAGTGTTCTTTCACTTCTTTCATTTCTCTTGTTTCACAACACCTTTTTGTTCTCTTTACCCTTTTTATTTTTCCTCCATTCCTTTTTTTCCTATAAGATTACCTTTCTAGGTGCATTTGGATAAGACCAAGGAGTCTTATGATACGACTAGGTGTTCATGTGATAGTATTTTACATTGCAATTCCATTACTTATGTCCAAATCTATTATAGTAAAAACACCAAAACCTTTTGTTAAAATTATCAAACCTTGGAGTTACCTTTTTGTTACCTTTAGTGCTAGTGGTTACCTTAATCTTTGAAGTGATCTCATATTCAAATGAGGTTGTTATAGATGCTTGTTCCTATTGACAACATCCTAGTCTACTTTTGTCATTTGGACTTCTTTCCTATCCAAGAACTATTCAAAAAGATTCCTTTCCTTTTGACCAACCTCTCATTTATAAGTTTAGTATTTAAAGTTCTTCCTTAATCTACTCATAAGATAGGGTTAGCTTTTATTCTCAGCCCTTAGGTATTAGGCTTCTTTTGTAAGATCTAAAATTTTTATATTTAATAAAGAAATATCTTGATCCTTGATTTTTAGTTACTTATTTAACTTTATACAACGATTTTGAAAAGATAGAAGTTCCTTACACAAAAGATCATACCTTTCTTCATTAGTTTCAAATTGATCATCATCAGAGAGGCTAGCATCATCATTGGTGAGAGCCATGTAGATGAGGTATGATTCCATTATAGTATTATCTACCTCTTCCTCACTTTGTTCTCCATCATCCTAGCTAGTGTAGATAATTTTTTCCTTCTTATCTTCTTGAGTTGTTTCCTCTTCGTCATACCAACTTGTATAAATATTACTTCTTCTCCTTTCTTTACTATACACTTTTCCTTGCAACCTGTAAGCATTGGGACACTCGAAGGCCATATTGCTTCTTCTACCACATGTCCAACATTCCATAGAAATGGTATCAAAATTTGAAAGGTTATATTGCTTACCTCTTTTCTTACCTATGATACACAAAATGCTGCTAATGAGTTGAGTGCATTCATACAAGATGAATACCAAAATTATGAATCTCATATCCTTCAATAATTTTTGCATTTAAGTCCTCCAACATGTGAATTTGATCCCATTTAACATTGGTAACTTGATGTATGATCCTTCTTTCATCATTCACTCTTAAGTTGTTATGCTTAAAATTGGAGTATTGAGCTCCAATACCACTTAAGGATCGAGAACTTAGAAGGGAGGTTAAATAAGTTACCTAATTAAAATAAGCTATAGCCACCAAATTAAATACAAAATTTTTGTGGTTCCCCAGCTTGGATAGTCCACACTCATAGGGTAGATTCTTTGTACACCTCTAGACTTTGTTTCTTCCAAAACATGGTGAATAGGACACAACAACCTTTACAAGATTTGAGCTCCGATATGAAGAGTTTCATCATTGTGAGATCTCTCAACCCTAAAAGGTTTCAACAAGCTAAAAATGTGTTTTTAATGGAATAAAATCCTATACAAGCTCTAATATCCACTCCAAAGTATTTCATCATTGTGAAACCACTCAATCCTACAAGATCCCAACAAGCTCAAAATGTGGTTTCAAGGATAACACAAACTTTACAGAATTGAGCTCTACTTCAAAGTGTTTTGACGCTACAAAAACACTCAATTATATAGGATATTTACAAGCTTAATACATATTCCTTCTCACAAGAAGCACATTAACCCCATACAGCAACAAGAAAGAATGTAAAAAGCAAGGAAAGAATATAACTATAATTACAAGTCCTTACCATTGAGACTCAACTCAGCATACAAACAAGCAAATGATGTGACAATGAATGACAAGAATATAATAGCATAGATATGACAATTATTTCTTTGATGTTAATATTGGTTGCACTATTTTCAAGAATTTGAAGTCTTCTTATAGCATCAAAGTTTCTGAAAACACCTTAGAATTTATGTAATGGCTACCCAATGGCTAGTGTAGATGTCTCCTTCAAAGTTGGAACATATACATGATTTTAACCTCAATTCTGGAGAGATGTCTCCTTGGAGAATGAAACATCTCTTGGGAGACATCTTCTTTTCAATGGGAACAACTTCTATTTTTTTGAAGATGTCTTCTTGTGAATCCATTCTCTCAGCTAAGACATCTACTATTTCTTGGAGATGTCTACTCGACTTTGGGGATTTGGTTTTTTAGGCTTTCTCTCATTGATTTGGCTTCTTCCCAATCCTTGGAGAATCTTTAATTTATTTGTAGATTTCATTTTTATCTTTATGTGTCCATGCCCTCATCTTGCCTATGAAGTATTTGCTGTGATAATGTATTGTAGATTTCATTTCCTTGAGTCCTTGTTCACAAGATGAATCTCTTGTTCATGACTTGTAAACACATCCCACTTCACAAACATTCTATGTTTCTCATTTTTCTTAAGGTCTTGACATACCAAAAGGTCAATAATGTCTTCTTCATTATAGGCATGAACACCTTTGCAATAACATAGGCAGCAAGGAGGGAAGATAAAGAAAACATTGCATACTAAATAATGGATTGTTAACAAGTCATGTCCAATGCTCTACCCACATGAAGAAATGTACATAAATTTAAAGTATTTTTATTTATTTTTTAGTTAATGGATGAACATAAATTATTTTTCCCCAACTTGTCTTTATTTTGCATAAATTTCTTTATTTTCACTATGGGAAATGATTTTTTCAAGTTCACCAAGTATGGCCCCCATAATTTCCTATAAATTGTAAGGTCATACATGAATAAAATGACCTATTTTAAAGGTAATAAAGTTGACAATTCAAATTTTTTATGTAATTTCATGATTTTTCATATTCCTTTATTCTCTCATTTACACATCTATCACTAGTATCAACTTTCATTCTCAATTATTAATTCATTATCATTAGTCATCAGTGCAATCAAATTATCAAGAAACCATAATATTAAATGCATTATCAAGATTTCAATAACTCATTTTATGACAATCCAAAATTTCAAAGATTTTATAATTATCACAGTTAGAAGATTAAGAGTTAAAACTACATAAGTCAACAATTCAAGAATAATTTTTTAACACATCTTATATGTGAAGTCATCAATATAAGTTACAAAATACTTGGATCACCCAATGACATCACATTGCCATTCAAACCCAAATGTGAATGTACTATTTCCAACTTAGCGTTTGTAGTAGTATTTATCACATATGGAAAGGTCATTCTAGTTTACTTACTAATGATACGTGACTTGTGAAATATGTCATGACTTAGGTTCAAGTGCAAGAACCCTTGAAAAGATTGTAATAATTTTTGCATATATCCTTTGTTCATATGATCAAGTCTAGTATGCCATTGTTTTTCTTCTTGGGATTTATGAGTTGTCATACAAATAACCTCTCTTACCGGATGTTGCTTAAATACTCCATTTACATCTTTGGTTTTTGATATTATTTTTTGTCATTCACCTTCTAATATTGTACATTTCACATTCTTGATTTGATCTTTTTCAAAGAGTATCTTACATTCTACTTTCACCAATTTTGACACTAACAATGGATTATGTTCTTTTAGGGCTAGAGTGCAATACAAATTATGAATTTGTATTGGTTGGTCTGCAATCTTTATGTTAATATATTCAATGCATTTATACTTAGAGATAGCTCCTGTAGGTGTCATAGCTTTACCATCATTTATGATACATAGGTTCTTAAACAAATTACATTTCCTTGATACATGTTTAAAACATCTAGAATCAATGTACCAAAAGTTATGTTCCAAGTTAGCTACTTTATCTCTATTTTTAACATCATTAATGATTGAAACCACATCATCTTCAAGTAATTTTACTTCATTCTTATGGTAGTTTTTTCAATTATCATTGTTATTCCTATTCCAATTTTGTCAATCCATCTTTTGGCTAATAATTTTTCTTCGAACCACAAAGGACCTTGGATTCTTAAGATGAACTATTAATCCTCAAGTTCATGTCCTTTTCTTTCATAGATGAAACAATTCTTACATTGATTTGACTAATTATTGAATCATAATTCTTGTTTATCATTATAATGCCAACTTTGTATCCACTATCCCCTTTGCTTATTCTTTGGAATATATATAACTTATTTTGTATTCTTTGATTTTTCTCTAATTCCATCTTATTTTCTTGCAGTTGCATTTTGGCTATTAATGTTGAAAATTTTGATGTTTCTCTTAGGGCATCAAGTACTTATGTAAATCCTTTATACTTATCATGGAGTACTCTAAGAAGATAACTTACCCTTTCTTCAATCATTACCTCTTCATCTCCACATTCAAGTTCTAATATAATTGCTTTTATATCTTTGATGAGTCTCTAAAATTCTAATCTACATTCACCTTCATCAATCATAACTTCATGAACAGATTACCATTTTTGGCTCAATTCAAATACTCAAACATTTGATACAAATATTTCCAAATATTTGTAGCTGTAGCTATACTATACAATAAATGAGATACTTTATTTAATATAGTTGTATAGAGAATACTTAAGGTCATATCATCCCACTCTCTTTTTCAATCATCATCAATTCAAAAATTAGAATTTTAAACAACATGTCCCAATTGACTAGCTCTTAAGATGATTTTTATTCTTTGTGTCCAAGTCTTGTGATTCTTCATTGTAAGCTTCTGTCTATCTATAACTACAATACTATTAATTAATGACCACAAGAGATTTGCTTATATTGTTCTTTTACTCTTCATATACTTAGTTAAATATATTTACTTCATCACACTTAGTAAATTGACATGAGTATGACTAACTTCAAGCATTAAAATGTTGACATTTGATAATCCTTGCAATGGACACTTGGTACGTCTAACAATAAATACTTGGTAATCCATTAATGTTAATACATGTTGAAGACATGTATGGCAAGTTGGAAATACATGTTCCATGCTTAGGCTATATATTAAATTCATTTCTTGCACTTAGGCTAATTAGTGTAATATTTCAAGATTCTTATTATTTAATCTCTTTTATATTTTAATAATAAACTTAGATCATGTATCTCAATCAAACTTAACCATAAGACTTCAGCTCATACAAGTGGGGTTGGGAAGATAATGATTAACAACTTAACATTTAATAATCTAAGGTAGCTAAGTAGTCTCAATCTACAAAATTTGTTCAAATTATGTGTGAATGCTTGTGATCTATATGGCTCAACATAATATTACTTTATTTCTCATAAGGTGGCCATCATTATTTCTTTTGGCAAGACTATAATTTCTCAGGTTATGTGTTTTAGTACAATGGAGTTTTGTAGGGTTTTTGATAATATTCTAATCTTGGCAATGAAGAAGGATGTCTACCCTAGGAAAGCACTAGTGCAATAAATAATTAGGTATTTTACTCTTGATGCCAAAGGTGCTATATTGTATAGCTATCATTTCAAAATTCTTTGTAGACTTTAACTAGGCTCTATGGAAGAAATTTTTTTCATGTCCACATTTTTAGCCAAAGAGCTCCAAAAATAACTATACTAAATAATAATTTCATATTTGTATTTGATTCCCTAGGAAGGGCTTCATCACCTCTTAATCAAAGTTGTGTATGGACTTTCAACCTTGTTGGCACTTCTAACTCCAACTAATCTTGTAGCCCCAATGTCATCATCATCCTCATAGTCCCTGATGAGCCGCAATATCGCTTCCGTGATATCGCGTACGCGATATCGTGGCCTTTCATGTGATATCAAGTATGCAATATCATAGCCTGCCTCATTACCTATAAATAAGAGGCAAGTGCACTTGGTTTTCATAGTTAGTCTTAGTCCCTTACCCAAACTCTTGCCTTTTCTCCCTCTCAAAGTTAGAATTATTTCTGCATGCCCACAGCAAGAGTCATAAAGTGAACGGATCTTTATTCGTGCATTATGTACCTGAGCACACCTTGTGTATGACAATAAAGATGAACTTTGTGATAAACCTTGAAACATTCAAAATATATTAATTAATGTTAATTACTATTACTTAATGCTTTCCTTAGTTGATTAATAATTCTCTCTCACCCTACAAATCTCCTAAGTAAGCACACATAGTACGATCACTTCGAACATGCATGTAACACTTGGTAACCCAATAACAACTAGCATTTGGTAATCCCAGTAGTCTTGCACTGGTTCAAGATGTATATGGCAAGTGAGAACGGATACTGGTGTTAGGATCAGTTATAGCCTAGTTCATAAGTAGTCAAATTAAATTAGTTACTTAGTTATCTCTCTCCTCCCTTATTACCAGCAAGACATAAAAACACAAAAAAGTATAAAAATCATATGCCTCAATTTTACTTAACCATACAATCGTGACATACAAGTAAGCTTGGGAAGACAATGATTAATCAACCCATTCTTGTTCCACAAAGGTGCATAAGCACTTAGTCCTTGGAATTCGACTAGATCATGTGTAGATGCTCATATTCGTATGGTTGAGTGTAGGGATACCTCAAAGCTCATCAGTCCCTCTCCTCTTCATAATGTTAAAGATCTTTGGAGAAGAAAAAAGTTAATGAACTGATTATTACACCCATAGCCAATTACTAGACATTTTCCTTAATTTTTATCTCTTCGACACTTAATGCATCTTATAGGACTCAACTCAAGCATCCCCTCACACTTGATTTCATCACGAATACTTTAGATCCATGGAACTTCTTCCTAAACACCAAGTCCCTTCTTACTTCATGGACCTTGAAATTTGCAAGGGCTCAAGCTTGTCACACCTCTGTTTTTGGGTTTCTTTAGTGAGTTCCTTCTATCAATGAAAGAGGTACTAGTTTCTAGAATCCTCTTTTCTTAAGAGGATTGATCATGTCAATTCTGCCCTATTGTTCATGATATTTACATGCCCCTTCCCCTAGCTCTTACAAATCTCTACATTGACCAATAATGCACTAAGTCTTCCACAAGCTACATGCAATGCCATCACAATTGACCACTACACATGACATCCCCTAACATGAATGCTTGAGCACTATGAAAATCCTTTAATGTTAATCATGATTGTAAAGTGTAATGACTTGGATAATCTTATATGATATAATAGTTGCTACACATGCAAGTTACTTCATGGACATTTTCTTCCTAGTGATGGTTTTTAGTGCATGGTTTGGTGGCCTTCTATGAAAATTTTTTATTTATGTTTAAGCCCAAATTAGAGAGTTAATTATAGTTTATTTGTGGTTAATAGGAATATTCCTATCTAGGCATAATGATAACTCTATTTTGTAGACCTTTTGTTAAGGGTCACTTTCACTTTTTGTTACCTAATCCTCTAAGAGTTTTGCACAATTATTTGTCTTATTTAATTTTTTTCTTTTAATATATCTTTATTATTACCTTCCCCTTAAAATATTTCATTATTCATTCATTACTAAACTTATAAATTCTTCATTCAATGCACAATAACATACGTACTAAAATTTTTTATTTTATCTTTTTTTAAGATTATTCTATATGTATTTTAGCTACATTTACTTAGAAGATAATTTCATACAACCTATTTATTTACTATTTAACATTTTAGAAGAATGCATAGACATAAAAAGCATAAAAATTTATTTTTATTTTTATTAGAAATCATGTCATTACATCTTGACTACTTGACATTAAGTTCTAGTAACATTAAAAGTAAATTTTATCATTATTTTCACACTTCTATTAACTAAACGTTATAAGCATAATATATAATAGAGGAGATAAATTAGCAACATTAAGTGATCCATACAATGAAGATTTGGGAGAAAGTCATAGAGAAAATCTCATATTTTCATCAATAGTATGAAAAACTCAATTTAGATTTATGTTAGGGAATAGAGGCTATTTTTTAGATACAATAATTGATGAAGAAATTTAGAAAATATAGAAAAAAATTTAAGGACTTTAAATTCCTATTCATTCAAATTTCATAATTACTTTAAATTTTATTTACTATCAACTGCTTAAAGCATTCTCATATGTCACATAATTACCTCACATGCCATTGTCTTTAAAGGTCTCAAATTCAAAGTTTAGTATGAAGATCCCTCTGTAGTACTATATCACTAATTTAGCAACATGTCCTAAATATTACTATATCTATTAATACCCTTTTAAGAAATATTAAATTCTAAGCTAGCATAGGATGGCATTAAACCTAGTACCTTTTGGTATGTAGAGCAAGCTAACTAATTGGCCAATGATCCATGCTACAAAACACATTATCTTTAAATTGAACTAAATATGAGTATATTTACTCAAATGTACAATATTTACCCAACTAAAATTTATGGTATAATTGATTTGAAAATCAATTTGGATTTGTGCGAGGAAGATATACTATATACACTATTTTCTTGATATGACAATTGATGGAGAAATTTAGTAAACATAGAAAAAATCTACATATGATCTTCATTGACATGGTGATGAAGTGTTCAATTGATACGTTGACTGGGCTTCATTAATAGAGCCTCATTTACACGACCACATTGATGTGACCCCATCGACGTATCTATCCATGCGTTAACGTGACCCCATTAACATAGAGTCTATCTCTCGCTATAAATATGCGCACACCCACAACATTTATGACATCTTTTTAGTATTTGTAGCAAAGCCCTTGTAGCTTGTTTTCATGTAAGTTAGAATATTTTCCAAGTGCCCCCAACATGTGTGAGAAAGATGTACGGCTCTTTATTTGAGCGCTAATGTACCTAAGCCCATTAGCATGAGTGGCAATAAAGACGAGCTTTTTGAATATTCCTTACAACATTTGGATTTAATTACTTAAGCATTAAAACACTTAAATAGTTTGACATTTTAAGAATTCCAAATTCCTTTATTATTATTTCTTTATGTTTATTGTCCTTTTCATATTTTATGAGAACCATAGGCACAACCATCTCAAACATATATCAAACACTTGGTAACCTAGTGATGCTTAAGGTCTGGTAACCCGTAGTGGTTAGGATATGCTTAGGATGTGCACGGTAGATGGGATTAGTTGCTTATGCTAGGGAGAGTTAAGTGATAGAGTAGAACTATTACAAATTACACAAATTTCCATTTCCTACATTAAAATAGTTAGACCTTTAAAGACAAAAAGAAAACTGATAAAAATCATTTGCCCCAATCTCACAAAATCATTGCTTTAGAATATCACAGGTGAGATTGGGAAGACAACGACCATTCTAACTAAGGTTTTGCTAGCTAGAATTCGGTGTACGTAAGTGCTTGCAGTCTATGGAATTCAACCGAGTCACGCGTGAACGTCCATGATTTGTATGGTTGGGCATAGAGTACCTCACCGCTCATCATTGGTGCTATTTCCATGGATGTCCTCTTTAGAAATATGATAAACAGATTCCATGTTAGGTTCTTCATAGAGAGGGCCAATTGCATGTGAGCCCTCCTCATGCTCTTGAAGTTGTGTGTCTCATCTTCTTCCCATTTTCAGTCGCTTGTCCCTTGGTTGGGATGGTCCTTCTCCCCTTGGATGCCTTGGTTTAGGTGCCATTTGCAATCACAGCATAACCATGAACTAAAATGTGTATAAGTTGCTCAAAATGACAATAATACACCTTCTTATTTTGGCCAAGCTATGACACTGGCATGTGCATCTTGTTAGGTTACTTGAAGTGTAGTTGAGGGGTTAGAAAAAAAATAAAACATAATGAGTTTCCATTTATAGTTATTTTGTTGTTTTTGTTTTTTCTTGTCTATCCCCTAAGAGGTGTTAAGTCTTAATAATCATAGTAATTATAGACCTCACTCCCCCCATAATTGAGAGCATACCTCCGGTAGGAAAAGGGTGAAAGAATGGTTGGATTGGGACACTCGGTAGAAATGGTATGTGCTTGATAAGAAGACTTGGCAGAGAAAAATGGAAAAACTCCCCTTTCTTTGTGAAAAATGGATAATTTTCAAAGGCACAATGTGGGTATATATAGGATTTTTGACATGTGTCGATGGGGCTGCATAATGAGGCTACGTGAATGCAAGGGGGATGCATATATGGGGCCTAGTTGATGTAGTTATTCAGCTTAGTTGTCCTACATTGACTGATGAAGTAAGGGCCCAAATCTTTGGATTGGAACACAAAGTTGGGGTGATGTAAGAACTTAGAGACCAGAGAACTATTTGATAGAAAGAGGAAGGAAGATGGTCATCAAAAGAAGAGTCAAAGGTAGGAGAATGTCATAAGATGGAACTTGGCAGGTGAAGAGCCATGCGATGGATAGAATGGATATGATCAACGAATTATACCAAAGGGGAAGGAGATTAACAATCAAGACCAAAGGATATGCAAGTGGGTCCTTCCCATAGTAGAAATTAGCCTCAGTTGCCCTTGCACATCATCAACATAGGAGTCCGTGGACCCCGTAGTTAACTAATGGTTACTACAAGTTAATACTCACACCATGAGAACCAGCCGAAGAATTTACGAGTTCAAGCAAGGCATGAAAAATAATCAACACATAAAAATGGTAGTGAGGTGAGTAATGGGAAGCAAATGATGGAGAGAAGAGGGAGTGAAATGGAATTCCTAAGTTTGATCACATGAAATCCCTTGTGAAGTTTGTGATTAAGTGACCCAGTAGGAGCCATCTTTAGTTCAAACCCAAAACCAACCATGCTCAGTGACATCGCATCAACATTCTAAAACTAGTTCATTTCTTTAAGGCACAAGAATGCTCCCACAAACAAACACCATGCCAACATGAGTAAGAGATAGGAAGTGAAAAAGGGGTTGAGTTAGAGGGGACAAAACAAGTCCCATAACTAGTGCTTGTAGCCTGTTAGAGGTGGTCTAAGGGGTGTGCTTTGAATTCCCATGTTTTTTTTTCTTTTTTTTATATAGGAACCACACCATGAAAATACCGATGCAGTTTCACATGCATTTAGTCCAAGGGGTGTGCTTTGAATCCTCATTTTTATTTTTATTTTTCAAATGATGAGGACCACACTGTGCAAGGACAAATTACCAATGAACTTCCTAGTATGGGAGTGGTAAGCAATCTGTGAGGATAGTTTCATAGACAAGGGAATAGAAAAGTATGAAGAATTTTATATTTCCTTTGAAGTCACACCTTGTTCATATCGTTGGGTCCTCCTCAAGTTTGAAAACTACACAAGTCACAAATTAATTAAAGTTATTTTTAATGGAAAAGGGATTCCATGTTTCCAAAATAAGGAAAACCATGGAGTGGGTGGATGGGTGGATGATGTGGACTCACTTCCTATAAAATAAAATGAAAGTATAACGTGACTTCCTAGAACAGCAATTCTAAGGTAGGAACTAGATATAATAGGCAAACCATAATATGCACCATCGCAAAGAGGAATAACTGCACTAGTACATCCTGAGACAATAAGACAGCTTATTAATGAGGTAGAAAACAACTAAAAGATAAGTATATATACACATATATAAATAAATAAATAAATAAGTAAATAAATATATAATAAGAATGGTCAAACGTACAAATGATGTTGTAAAAAAAAGGTGTAAAACAAAAACTTTCAAAAACAACTGAGGAGCCAATAGAGGTTATTAGCATGGATGATGATCTTCCCCATGATTGAGCTATGAGGAGGAGACCCAAAAAATGGAATGAGGTTGACTTTATAATAAAAGGGCAGTGACATTGGTTCAGTGGAGTTCATGGAAGGGTTTTAATTGTTACATATTGACTAACTATGTTTTCGTGGGATCCTCAAGTTTGTGGATAAGTAGAGCCCTGGAAAACAAGGTTTTGAAAACAATATAAGGTCCCTCCCATAGTGTTTGAAACTTAGTATATTGCGGTACATGTGTGGGATTCCAGTAGAGTACCTTATCTCCAGATTGAAATGTTACCTTTAGAATCCTAAGATTATGACATTTTTTATTATAGCCCTTATGTATTTCATTTGATGATAGGGCTACTAGTTGATTCTCATCTAGCACATTCAAGTTGATAAGTCATTCTCGTTGTTCTAGTGATAAGACGTGACTGAATATGGCTTCATTTACTCAGGCATGATAGGTGGCTGGAGAGGAAAATGAAGTATAATATGGAGGTGAATCGGGTGAGTATTCAGCAGAATAGGAACGGGATGGCTGTTCGAAGGTTGATGGAGTATTTGGAGGGGTAGCTATGGCAATGGTGATAATAAACAAGAAATGAAAAAGCACTACACGATTGCAGAAATCAAGAACTTGAGCACTTTCACGAACGGTGCCACATAGCACATCGAAAGCTTACAGACTAAACTGTTGCTCAATAACTCTAATGGAGACGCCACATAGCGTATGCACTAGAGGATCTACTTCACTCAAGAAGTAATCAGCTCTCATCACGAGATTGCAAAACAGTGTTTGTATCACACAAACCAACTGCAAGTTTATTCCTTCAAACTGCGATGATTTACAATGGCATAGCGATAGCTATATATAGGAGCAAACCAGGGTGAGTGCTCCGCTTTGGATAAGCACAGGAAACATTATTGGAGTGATCACACATCACTACTTACGTCACACATACATTATTACATTCTATTATTATGCCTAGGTCAGACCTTATAGAGCTTTCAAGATCGCTCTATGGACGCTACACATTTTTTTCCTGGAGCGTTGACACTCGGCACAAAGGTGGATGAGTCATGCCATATCTTCAAGTAGGCTTGGCAGTGACGTAGGGTCTTGGGCATCTTCATCTTCAAGCAAAGGCGTTCATTCCACTTTTACTTCATTGTGGTAGACAGTGACTTCTTCGTACAAGTTGATCCGTTGAATTGTGTTGCAAAGTGCTACTTCCCATCCATTCCATTGCAGTAAGTGGTTGAAATAATTGCGTGCAAACTAATTTGAAAAAAACTGGCATCGGATGAGTAAGATATTATCAAGGACAGCACGATCTTGTAGATGACGAAGAATCCTTGGTTCAAGTCTGGTCCACTTCAAGTTGTTGACGATACAATCAATGCAACCTGTCATGTTGATGAATACATCTAAGTTTGAATACAACCTTGAAACACTGCTTGTTGACTCCTGTGGGAATAACATGGTTATGTTTCGACACCATGCTACTCGATTCTCTAGGGTTTCTAGAGGCCATTACTTCCATTCTTCTTCAACTGACTCACCGGAACTAGAACCTGCAGCTCTGGGTCCTCTAAGCATAAAACATTTTAATTCACGTGTTAAGGCATCAGGTAAGGCATTCATGGTTGATGATACCTGCTGAACTGAGAAATCATACTAGGACAAAAGAAATTTCCACCACGCAAATCTCTGTAACTTTGGTGAAGTTGTGATCTTTCTCTTCATCAGTGTGGCTAGGTTACTTGAATCCGTCCTTAGGATAAATGTTTCTCCAATTAAATACACATGAAAATTCTCTAATCCTTTAATGGCTGCAAGGATCTCTTTCTCTGCTGGCCACTAGTTGAGCTCATTACTAGCGAAACATCTTGAAGCATAGGCACAAATTGCTTCATTTTCTTCTCCTTTTCCCACTTTTAGTAAAACTACTCCCCAAGCATCGTAGCTTGCATCCATATTTAGGATAAAGGGTCCTTCCCAGATAGGCTCTAATGGCGGTAGATTCTGGATGATCTTCTTTAATTCACAAACTTCTTTGGTTGCTGCTTCTGTCCATTGAAATGGAGCTGAATTCTTGCATTTCCTCAAAGCTACTATTTTGTCTGACAAATGACTGATATGCCTTGAGATGTAGTTGACACATCCAAGAAACCTCATGCATTGTTCCTTGGACTCTAATTGGTCTGGAAACTTCACAATTTTTTCTAATACATGTGGCTGCATTAAAATTTTTCCTTCTTCCATGGAAACTCCTAAGAATTCAATCTTCTTGCAACAGACCTGAAACTTCTGCAGTGATCCAGAAAGACCTATGCCATGTTTTATGCATAATTTTGCAAAAACTTTCAAGTGTTCATAGTGCTATGCTATGGAATCTAAAAATATTAAAAAGTCATCTATATAATTTGCTATAAAATCTCGATACTAACCAAAGATTTTATCCATTCTGCACTGAAACTGAGCTGGAGCGTTCTTCAAACCAAATGACATAACTAGCCATTCGTATAGTCCTCCTAGTGTTAGAAATGTTGTTTTGTGTATGTCTTCTTCTGCGATTTTTATTTGGTGATAACCACTCTTGCAGTCAAACTTGCTAAAAATCTTCTTGGCTGCTACTCGTTGAATGAGTTATTCCTTATTTGGCAAAGGTCACTTGATGTCAATTGTAACTGCATTCAGAGGGATGTAGTTGATAACCATGCGAGCTTTTCCTCTCTTAACTTCGGCATGATTTCTTACTATAAAGCAAGCACAGGCATAGCTGGACATTGATGGCCTAATCAACTCTTTTTCAAGAAACTCTAAAATTTGCATTTGAACTTCTTCTTCATCTTACCTTCTCATCTAAATTTCTTTTGATTGGACGGGTATACAATGTATGGTTGGAATATAAGCTTGTGGACTGTCGTTAGATCAAAATTGCAAAGGATTCTCACAACAACATTCCTTTAACATTGTTGTAACTTCTTCAATCTGGTCATGCTCTAATTGAAAGCTCAACTGGATCATTTTCTGTGCAATCTTGTATTTCTTTCTAGCTTCATCCTTACTGCTGATATTATTCATAATATCCTTCAAGCTTGGATTCTCTGTCTGGAATATGTTGGCACTTTTTGACTGATCAAATTGAGGCTTGCTGAGCTCTGGAGGGATTCTTGGCACTGTAACCTTGCGACCATGAATTGAAAGAACTAGAAATTCTTTATCGATGGTGTATGGGGCAAGTGAATCCAGAAAGTTGGCTCCTAAACCTATATCATATCCACTGTTGTTGATCTGCACAAAATTTGTTTCTCCTGCCAAGGCGTGTTCAATCTTGATTGGAATATCAAGAGCAAAATTTGAGAGGTGTTGGACTCCATTCATAGTTTCAATCTTGAATGGCCTTGTTGCATTTACCCAAGTATTCAAAACTTTTTCATGGGCAAAATTCAGCGTTACGCCTATATCTAGAAAAGCATTGAACTTTTTCCATTTTTCCTGTCCATTAACTACTAATTTGATTGGAATTATGATAATGCATACTGTTGTGACTGTCTTCTTAATTTGATGCAAGATTGACATTGGTAGTTCTTCTTTGGCTCCTCGAGGTGGCTTGTTAAGATCTAACAATGACTTGAATGATCTTGTGTTCTTGTAATTGAATGGAGTTATGAGAAACTTGGTAGGCACCTTTGATTGAATTGCTTTGCTACCATTGTCTGATGTCTCTTCATCTTCACTTGATAGGCTATGGTGATTCTTGATTCTGGAACTTTCTGCATCTCCAAGAATTCCACTAGTTTCTCCTTCAAAGACATGTTTCGAAAATGGATTGATTCCACTTTCTGCTGTTGAGGCTGAATACCTATCTAATTCTGATGATTGATCTTGATCTTGAATCTGGTCTTCATCTTTTTCTGAGTTTTTTGAATCTTCTCGGTCTTCTGGTATGTCTGAATCTGATTCTTCTGTATAGGTGTAGTCGATTTCTTTATCTGCAAGAAATGCATTAATCTCTGAATCATTCTCCCATGATTCTTCGGTTGTTCTTACCATTTTCAAGGCTGCTACCTCTGGCATTTCTGCTTCTGCTAGTTCTTCTTCTTTGTCGCTTTCTTCCAGATACTCAATTCTAAAAATCTTTCCTCCATTTGCTAAAGCCTATAGAAAATCTTCTTCTTCTTCAATTGGTTCCCATTCATGACCATATACTTCAAAAAATGCTTTTATCTTTTGAGGACACTTCTTCTTGGGGCATTCATATGCATAATGTCCCTTTTCTTTGCAGGTATAACAGCATACATTGCTTTTGTTATTATTTTTCCTTCGTCGGATGAATCTATGTCTTCTGAACTTTCTTGGTTTTGCTTGAAAACTAGAAATCTTCTGAACTTTCTGTATTTTTTTGCATTTTTCTTTTTCTTTCTAAATGTTTTTGGATGGTAATCTACTACATCAATATTGTTACAAATATTTGCATTAGGAATAATTTTCCTAAGGCTTACATCATAACATGCTTTCTGTAGTTCTTGTCTAACTAGATGAACTACATCTACAAAATACTGATAAGAAATATTTATATCCCTCATTAAAGCATTATGAATGACAACTTGTCCCAACTTACTAGGCAAAGAGCCGAGATACAGATGATTTGTAAGGGGATCTCTGTGTAAGGTCAGGCGATAAACTTCTCTTCCATACTATGTGTTGTATTCCTCAAAGTCTTCTAATCGATGTAGCTTCTTCTGGCTTAGCATCATCTTATCACTCATTGTTAAATAGTTAGTTTTTTCAACTGAAAATTCTATAGATAAAGTAGTGTACAGACCTTCATATCCGCTGTCAATGACTTCTTGTTTAGCTTCATCTGTTGAATTATCCCACCAATACCTAATTTTTCCGGACGGTCTTCTCATTCCAATTCTGATTCTTGTCTCATTATCTGCTTGCACTGCTGTTGCTGCAATCATTAAATGCTCAACCCAATTTTTGAGAGTGTGCATTATTTCTCTTGGCGGTGTATAATCAATGTTGATTAACGGTACTGCTGTTGGATTTAGTTCTTGATATGCCATAAAACCTGGTGGAATTATTTGTAATTTTAGAGGATATGACATCATTATTTGTCCCTGACAACCTTTCTGTTCTGAATCTAAAGATGCTGACGACCTTGATGACTTTACTGCTGGCTATTTTAACTTCTTTTCTTCTTGAAGCTTTTGTAGTTTTTCTTTTAATTTTTTTGGTTCCCAACCATCTTTCTTTGGATCCTTTTCCCTAATTTCATGAGCAGCTAGTTTCTTTTTCTAAACTTTAAACTTCTTTTAAAAACGTTCCTTTTTTATCCTTCTTTCTGTGTCTTTGATGCTTTATGATATCTTCATAATGACCTACATGTTCCCACACTTCTTGCAACTTATTTTCTAATTGATTCATGTTGTTGCTGCAATAGCTGGTCCAATGGCACAAATAGTTTAACTGACGAATTTCTTCTTTCTGATTCATGCTATCTTCTATGCTGTGTTCTAACAGATAGCTACAGTCTGCTCTAGTTTTTGGTATCTGATCCTCTAAAATGGTTGTATGATAGGATGCCTTTGGTGGCCATTTTCCTCCTTGACGTATTCTTTTTCCTTTTACATCTCTATATTGCATCATAAATAATGATACTTTGGGGTCAATATTGCTGCCTTTACTGCTATTTGTACTACTACTAGGTCTGCTATCATATTTAACTGAAGGTAAGACTGGTGGCAAAGAGGCTAAATCTATTACTGCATTTCTGCCAAATTGCTGTATAGGATATTTGCTAAATCTTCTGTTTGTTTTTGGACTTTTTTGAAATTCTTGATCTTTTAAAAACTTCTGAATTTTAGGAAAACCTTGAATATAACCATTTTCTTCTATAGATCTACCACATGCTAATAAACGTTTGCTACCAACTAGAAATTTTACTCCCCATTTAAGCTTATGGTTCATAAAAACTATATTTGTTAACTGAAATGTACTTCTAGCACCAATAGTAGCATAAACACTTCCTGGTAATAACTTAACACCATGTATTTCCACACAAAGTGCTAAAGTTGATGTGATATGTTCATCATTTAGTGATAATTGAAAATTTGGTTGGACAGAACATATAGCATCAGCATTTAAAATTCCTTTGAACTGACAAATCTTATATAACTCCCAGACTGTTTCTGGATCATCATCAAATCCATTCCCAATGATTCTACTGTTTAACAATGTAACAAGAAATTTAGCATTGAGATCATAGTTAAATTTCGGACTTACTATTATGTCGATTTATCTGAGATGCACATAATGATGATTCTCGCTCTTCCACTTGTTGACTTCTTCCTCGGTGAAGAACGGTAGAAAGACTGGTCTGATGTCATTACCTTTGATGTCAAGAATTGCTTCGGATTGTTTTACTGATGTTGTTAGGCGATGATTGAACAGATTTTTGAAATTGTAAATAGCTTTCTTGGTGATCTCTGGAAACTCTATTCTTCCGTCTTTAGACACAAAAGACCTTTTGCTGAGCAGGGCTTCATGAAAAGGGATGACTACTTTTTCATCTTCCGTAAGCTATGTCTGACCCACATCTTGTGTTGTAGACTTCATCATAAAAGCTCGATGCATTTCCCAATCTATATCCTCTAGGTACTCATCATAGACTACATTAGCTTATTCTCCTTGTTCCCATCTATACCAAGCAGCATTTTCTTCTTCTATCTGTTGTACAGCTACATCTTCATCATAAATCTTGTCCATCTTCGGCTTATAAACATCTATCTGATCATTAATCCATTGTCTTAAGATTTCCGCATCTTCTTGTTGATAAGGTCCTAGAGCTTCATATTCCATTTGAGTAGAAGTCCATTGACTTAGCTTCTCTACTTTTCCATTGTTTTCTTGGATTTCCATATATAATTGATCTACTTTTGTCAATTCTCCTTCTAATTTGCCTGGTGCACTCCTGGGTCTTCTTTGTCTGATAAGAACAAAATCATCCAGAGTTACATCTGTCTTTCCAAGACGTTCTAACGCTAGCGTTGAGCTATACATGAGTCCCATAAGATGATAATATTGACTTGTTATAGCGATGCACTCATCTGCACTTTTTGATGCGATCTTGGCTAATTCATTGGCAAATTCAAGCTGGGGTACTATAAGAGGTGAACAAAAGTTTTGGTTTTGCGTTACTATACCTTCTACACAGGCTCTGATACCATTTGGGGGTGCAACCCAGGGCGTTGCTGATTCTGGGCTATGGTTCATGACGTGACTGAATATGGCTTCATTTACTCGAGCATGATAGGTGGCTGGAGAGGGAAATGAAGTATAATATGGAGGTGAATTGAGTGAGTATTCAGTGGAATAGGAACAGGATGGCTGGTCGAAGGTTGATGGAGTATTTGGAGGGGTATCCATGGCAATGGTGATAATAAACAAGAAATGAAAAAGCACTACACAATCGCAGAAATCAAGAACTTGAGCACTTTCACGAGTGGTGTCGCATACCACATCGAAAGCTTACAGACAGAACTATTGCTCAATAACTCTAATAGAGACGTCGCATAGCGTATGCACTAGAGGATCTACTTCACTCAAGAAGTAATTAGCTCTCATCACGAGACTGCAAAACAGTGTTTGTATCACACAAACCAACTGCAAGTTTATTCCTTCAAACTGCGATGATTTACAATGGCATAGCGATAGCTATATATAGGAGCAAACCGGGGTGAGTGCTCCGCTTTGGATAAGCACAAGCAACATTATTGGAGTGATCACACATCACTACTTACGTCACACATACATTATTACATTCTATTATTATGCCTAGGTCAGACCTTATAGAGCTTTCAAGATCGCTCTATGGACGCTACACATTTTTGTCCTAGAGCGTTGACACTCGGCACAAAGGTGGATGAGTCATGTCATATCTTCAAGTAGGCTTGGCAATGACGTAGGGTCTTGGGCATCTTCATCTTCAAGCAAAGGCGGTCATTCCACTTTTACTTCATTGTGGTAGATAGTGACTTCTTTGTACAAGTTGATCCGTTGAAATGTGTTGCAAAGTGCTACTTCCCATCCATTCCATTGCAGCAAGTGGTTGAAATAATTGCGTGCAAACTAATTTGAAAACAACTGGCATCGGATGAGTAAAATATTGTCAAGGATAGCACAATCTTGTAGATGACGAAGAATCCTTGGTTCAAGTCTGGTCCACTTCAAGTTGTTGACAATACAATCAATGCGACCTGTCATGTTGATGAATACATTTAAGTTTGGATACAACCTTGAAACACTGCTTGTTGACTCCTGTGGGAATAACATGGTTATGTTTCGACACCATGCTACTTAATTCTCTAGGGTTTCTAGAGGCCATTGCTTCCATTCTTCTTCAGCTGACTCGCCAGAACTAGAACCTGCAGCTCTGGGTCCTCTAAGCATAAAACATTTTAATTCACGTGTTAAGGCATCAGGTAAGGCATTCATGGTTGACGATACCTGCTGAACTGAGAAATCATACTAGGACAAAAGAAACTGCCACCACGCAAATCTCTGTAACTTTGGTGAAGCTGTGATCTTTCTCTTCATCAGTGTGGCTAGGTTACTTGAATCTGTCCTTAGGATAAATGTTTCTCCAATTAAATACACATGAAACTTCTCTAATCCTCTAATGGCTGCAAGGATCTCTTTTTCTGCTGGCCACTAGTTGAGCTCATTACTAGCGAAACATCTTGAAGCATAGGCACAAATTGCTTCATTTTCTTCTCCTTTTCCCACTTTTAGTAAAACTACTCCCCAAGAATTGTAGCTTGCATCCGTATTTAGGATAAAGGGTCCTTCCCAGATAGGCTCTAATGGCAGTAGATTCTGGCTGATCTTCTTTAATTCACAAACTTCTTTAGTTGATGCTTCTGTCCATTGAAATGGAGCTGAATTCTTGCATTTCCTCAAAGCTACTATTTTGTCTGACAAATGACTGATATGCTTTGAGATGTAGTTGACACATCCAAGAAACCTCATGCATTGTTCCTTGGACTCTAATTGGTCTGGAAACTTCATAATTTTTTCTAATACATGTGGCTGCATTAAAATTTTTTCTTATTCCATGGAAACTCCTAAGAATTCAATCTTCTTGCAACAAACCTGAAACTTCTGCGGTGATCCAGAAAGTCCTATGCCATCATCTATGCATAATTTTGCAAAAAATTTCAAGTGTTCATAGTGCTCTGTTATGGAATCTAAAAAGATTAAAAAGTCATCTATATAATTTGATATAAAATCTCGATACTGACCAAAGATTTTATCCATTCTGCACTGAAATTGAGCTGGAGCGTTCTTCAAACCAAATGGCATAACTAGCCATTCGTATAGTCCTCCTAGTGTTAGAAATGTTGTTTTGTGTATGTCTTCTTCTGCAATTTTTATCTGGTGATAACCACTCTTGCAGTTGAACTTGCTAAAAATCTTCTTGGCTGCTACTCGTTGAATGAGTTCTTCCTTATTTGGCAAAGGCCACTTGATGTCAATTGTAACTGCATTCAAAGAGATGTAGTTGATAACCATGCGAGCTTTTCCTCTCTTAACTTTGGCATGATTTCTTACTATAAAGCAAGCACAAGCATAGCTGGACATTGATGGTCTGATCAACTCCATTCATAGTTTCAATCGTGAATGGCCTTGTTGCATTTACCCAAGTATTCAAAACTTTTTCATGGGCAAAATTCAGCGTTGCGCCTGTATCTAGAAAAGCATTGAACTTTTTCCATTTTTGCCTGTCCATTGGAATTATGATAATGCATACCGTTGTGACTGTCTTCTTAATTTGATGTAGGATTGACGTTGGTAATTCTTCTTTGGCTCCTCGAGGTGGCTTGTTAAGATCTAACAATGGCTTGAATGATCTTTCTTTCTTGTAATTGAATGGAGTTATGAGAAACTTGGTAGGCACCTTTGATTGAATTGCTTTGCTACCGTTGTCTGATGTCTCTTCATCTTCACTTGATAGGCTGTAGTAATTCTTGATTCTGGAACTTTCTGCATCTCCAAGAATTCCACTAGTTTCTCCTTCAAAGACATATTTCGAAAATGGATTGATTCCACTTTCTGCTGTTGAGGCTTAATACCTATCTAATTCTGATGATTGATCTTGATCTTGAATCTGGTCTTCATCTTTTTCTGAGTTTTCTGAATCTTCTTGATCTTCTGGTATGTTTGAATCTAATTCTCCTGTATAGGTGTAGTCAATTTCTTTATCTGCAAGAAATGCATTAATCTCTGAATCATTCTCCCATGATTCTTCAGTTGTTCTTACCATTTTCAGGGCTGCTACCTCTGGCATTTCTGCTTCTGCTAGTTCTTCTTCTTTGTCACTTTCTTCTAGATACTCAATTCTAAAAATCTTTTCTCCATTTGCTAACGCCTGTAGAAAATCTTCTTCTTCTTCAATTGGTTCCCATTCATGACCATATACTTCAAAAAATGCTTTTATCTTTTGAGGACGCTTCTTCTTGGGGCATTCATATGCATAATGTCCCTTTTCATTGCAGTTATAATAGCATACATTGCTTTTTTTATTATTTTTCCTTCGTCGGATGAATCTATGTCTTCTGAACTTTTTTGGTTTTGCTTGAACTGAAAATCTTCTGAACTTTCTGTATTTTTTCACATTTTTCTTTTTCTTTTTAAATGTTTTTGGATGGTAATCTACTCCGTCAATATTGTTAGAAATATTTGCATTAGGAATAATTTTCCTAAGGCTTACATCATAACATGCTTTCTGTAGTTCTTGTTTAACTAGATGAACTACATCTACAAAATACTGATAAGAAATATTTATATCCCTCATTAAAGCATTATGAATGATGAGTTGTCCCAACTTACTAGGCAAAGAGCCGAGATACAGATGATTTGTAAGGGGATCTCTGTGTAAGGTCACGCGATAAACTTCTCTTCCATACTCTGCACTGTATTCTTCAAAGTCTTCTAGTCGATGTAGCTTCTTCTAGCTTAGCATCATCTTATCACTCATTATTAAATAGTTAGTTTGTTCAACTAAAAATTCTGTAGATAAAGTAGTGTACAGACCTTCATATCTGCTGTCGATGACTTCTTGTTTAGCTTCGTCTATTGAATTATCCCACCAATACCTAATTTTGCCGAACGTTCTTCTCATTCCAATTTTGATTCCTGTCTCATTATCTGCTTGCGCTGCTGTTGCTGCAATCATTAAATGCTCAACCCAATTTTTGAAAGTGTGCATTATTTCTCTTGGCAGTGTATAATCAATGTTGATTAACGGTACTGCTATTAGATTTAGTTCTTGATATGCCATAAAACCTGGTGGAATTCTTTGTAATTTTAGAGGATGTGACATCATTATTTGTCCTTGACAACCTTTCTGTTCTGAATCTGAAGATGCTGACGACCTTGATTACTTTACTGCTGGCTGTTTTAACTTCTTTTCTTCTTGAAGCTTTTGTAGTTTTTCTTTTAATTTTGTTGGTTCCCAACCATCTTTCTTTGGATCCTTTTCCCTGATTTCATGAGCAGCTAGTTTCTTTTCTAAACTTTGAACTTCTTTTAAAAATGTTCCTTTTTTATCCTTCTTTTTACGCCTTTGATGCTTTATGATATCTTCATAATGACCTACATGTTCCCACACTTCTTGCAACTTATTTTCTAATTAATTCATGTTGTTGTTGCAATAGCTGGTCCAATGGCACAAATAGTTTAACTGACAAATTTCTTCTTTCTGATTCTATGCTATCTTCTATGCTATGTTCTAACAGATAGCTACAGTCTACTCTAGTTTCTGGTATCTGATCCTCTAAAATGGTTGTATGATAGGATGCCTTTGGTGGCCATTTTCCTCCTTGATGTATTCTTTTTCCTTTTACATCTCTATATTGTATCATAAATAATGATCCTTTGGGGTCAATATTGCTACCTTTACTGCTATTTGTACTGGTACTAGGTCTGCTATCATATTTAACTGAAGGTAAGACTGGTGGCAAAGAGGCTAAATCTATTACTGTATTTCTGCCAAATTGTTGTATAGGATATTTGCTAAATCTTCTTTTTGTTTTTGGACTTTTTTGAAATTCCTGATCTTTTAGAAACTTCTGAATTCTAGGAAAACCTTGAATTGAATCCTCATTTTTATTTTTATTTTTCAAATGATGAGAACCACACTGTGCAAGGACAAATTACCAATGAACTTCCTAGTATGGGAGTGGTAAGCAATCTGTGAGGATAGTTTCATAGACAAGGGAATAGAAAAGTATGAAGAATTTTGTATTTCCTTTGAAGTCACACCTTGTTCAGATCATTGGGTCCTCCTCAAGTTCGAAAACTACACAAGTCACAAATTAATTAAAGTTATTTTTAATGGAAAATGGATTCCATGTTTCCAAAATAAGGAAAACCATGGAGTGGGTGGATGGGTGGATGATGTGGACTCACTTCCTATTAAATAAAATGAAAGTATAACGTGACTTCCTAGAATAGCAATGCTAAGGCAGGAACTAGATATAATAGGCAAACCATAATATGCACCATCGCAAAGAGGAATAACTGCACTAGTACATCCTGAGACAATAAGACAGCTTATTAATGAGAGGTAGAAAACAACTAAAAGATAAGTATATATACACATATAGAAATAAATAAATAAATAAGTAAATAAATATATAAATAAGAATGGTCAAATGTACAAACGATGTTGTAAAAAAAAGGTATAAAACCAAAACTTTCAAAAACAACTGAGGAGCCAATAGAGGTTATTAGCATGGATGATGATCTCCCCCATGACTGAACTACGAGGAGGAGACCCAGAAAATGGAATGAGGTTGACTTTATAATAAAAGGGCAGTGACACTGGTTCGGTGGAGTTCATGGAAGGGTTTTAATTGTTGCATATTGACTAACTGTGTTTTCGTGGGATCCTCAGGTTTGTGGATAAGTAGAGCCCTGGAAAACAAGGTTTTTGGAAACAATATAAGGTCCCTCCCATAGTGTTTGAAACTTAGTACATTGCGGTACATGTGTGGGGTTCCAGTAGAGTACCTTATCTCCAGATTGAAATGTTACCTTTCGAATCCTAAGATTATGACATTTTTTATTATAGCCCTTATGTATTTCATTTTATGATAGGGCTACTAGTTGATTCTCATCTAGCACATTCAAGTTGATAAGTCATTCTCATTGTGCTAGTGATAAGTCAAGACCCAAATCACTAGTGGTCAGTAGATAGTGTTTGGAGTTCTGCCTGAATTGGAAGTTTTTGTAGTTTCTCGTACACTAACTCATAAGGAGAGTATCCTATAGGAAGTTTTCACATTGAGCGATAGGCCCAGAGGGCATTGTTAAGTTTTGTGCTCCAATCCCTCCTATATTTGCTAATGGTCCTAGTTAGGATCTTTTTAATCTTCCTATTTGTGACTTTGGCTTGCCCTGGCTTGGGGTGATAGGGTGTTGTAAGTTTATGTTCGACCCCCAAGTGCTACATGAGTTTACAAAGATTATTATCCATAAAGTGAGTTCCATTATTTGAAATGAGTGCACGTAGCATCCCAAACCTATTCACAATTTGTTGTTGGACAAACCATGCGACCATGGTTGAGGAATAGTCAGTGATAGTTGCCGCCTCTACCAACTTGGTATAGTAGTCTACTACAATGATGATATACACCTTTCCATTAGACATGGGTGCAATGGGATCCATGAAGTCAATGCCCCAAATATCAAAGGGTTCTAATGGCTGGATCCACTGTTAAGGTCCCTCCATTTGTGTTTTCATCCCATAGTCTCTCTGACATTATTCATAGGAGCAGAAAAACCATTGAACATCTCTAAAGAGTGTAGGTCAATAATATCCTATAAGCAGGATTTTAATGGTCATGTGTCATCCAACATAGTGGCCCCCAAAAGGGCCCTCATGAGCATCTTGAAGGACACGTAGTTTATCCTCATCACGGATGCACCATTAAACCAAGCCATCTACATTCACCTTGTAAAGGTGTCCATTGATTTTCATGAAGTGCTTGGCCCTATCAAGAAACTATTGTTTCTTTCAATGATCCCACTCCTTTGGCAATTCTTGTATTGAGAGATAAGTAATGATGTCACTAAACCAAGTTGATCCTATGGGTGTTTCCTTGGCGATTGCTCCAACGAAGAGGAGTTCATCTAGAAATTGGTTAAAGAGTGGCTCCTCCTCCTCTGTGTTATCCCATCGTAACTGAGATAAGTGGTTAGAAACCATATTTTTAGTTCCCTTTTTTTCCACCATAGTCAAATCAAATTCCTAAAGGATCACGAGCCACCGTATGATTTGGGGACTTACCGTTGGTTTGTTCATAAGGAACCGAATTGCACTGTGGTCAGTATGTACAAAAACCTTGTATCCGAGCACATAGTGTCAAAACTTTTCCAAGGAAAACACCACCGCCATCAATTCCTTTTTAGTAGTGGTGTAATTTAGTTGAGCACCCACAATGCTTCGGCTGGCATAGTGGATGTAATATGGAAGTCGCGGGTCATCCAATTGTGTGAGCATGGCTCCCAATGCATAATTAGATGCATCCATCATGATGTGAAATGGTCTAGACCAATTAGGTGCCCATAGAATTGGACTCTCTACAATTTTCTATTTTAGTGTTTGGAATGTAGACTCGCATTCCCTAATCCAGACAAATGGAGCATCCTTCTTTGTTAGTTCCACCAATGGCTTGGCGATCTTTCTGAAATTCTTGATGAAGTGTCGATAATAACTAGTGTGTCTAAGGAATGACCAAGCATCTTTTACAGTGCTTAGTTGACTTGTGGTTCCTTGGATGATCCTAATTTTTTCAGGGTCTACACCAATCCTTACTTGTAAAATTTAATGCCCCAGAACAATGCCCTCTTGGACTATCAAGTGACTCTTTTACCAATAGAGCCATAAATTTTTTTCCACACATCTTTTTAAGACTTGATCAAGGCGGTCCAAGGCTTGTTCAAATGTTTCTCCATAGGTAGAGAAGTCATCCATGAAAACTTCTACCTCATTGGCAATTTTTTGCTAAAAGATTTTGAGAACGAGGCTTTGGAATGTTGTAGGTGCATTTCATAGGCCAAAGGGCATCTTATTATATGTGAAATTCCCCCAAGAACTTGTAAATGTTATCTTGGCTTGGTCTTTAGGTGCAATTTGGATTTGGTTATAGCCACTATAACCATCCAAAAGCTATAGTAATAATTCCCTACACTAGTATCCAACACTTGATCCATAAATGGAAGTGGAAAGTGATCCTTGAAGGTTGCCATATTTAGTAATCAGAAATCTATACAAATTCTCCATTTATCATCCTTCTTTGGCACTATAACAAGTGGGCTGACCCATTCGCTATCTGCAATGGAATAGATGAACCTTACTTTCAACAATTGTTCAATCTTATCCTTGATGATCTGCTTCATCTTGGGGTTCAATCATCTTTGCAGCTATCATAGTGGCTTCATGGAGGGGTCGATATAGATCTAATGTTGGCATATCCTAGGGTCAACTCTGGTCAATTCAGGATATGACCATGCAAAAGAAACCATCCATTTGTCCACCATCTTTAGCAATCTCTTCTTTTGTTCAGGACCAAGAGTGACATTGATGATTACTAGCTTGTCGTTCTGCAAGAAGGCATACTCTAGATTGGCTAGTAATGGTTTCAATTCCAAGGGCTCTTGTTGAAATCTTTTAGGGATCTGTAGCTTTCCTTAATCATCACTATCATCAACAATGGATACTTGTTGATGGACCTTTTCCAATTCATCCATGCTTTCCATATAGGCACATACAAGGCCCTCAAATGGTTCCATGCATAGAGTGCTACTATTAGAGTTAGCAATCAACCACTGGGTGCCTTCTTAATTCATGTCTTCTGCATACATACATCATTGAATTTGTGATTCTTCAGCACACTAATTGCATGCTTGGATAGATTTCTGCTTAGCAAACCAAAGTTGCTGCACACAATTGCACCCAGAGTCACTGTATGCAATACATGGGATGCACTTCTTCTCAATCTTTCTGAAATAATTTTCTTTTGAAATTTCAATGGAAAGATCTCAGAGTCCCAATCGTGCATCCACTATGTTGATCTAGGCTCTCCCCATTATGATTGGGAAACTCCCCTTGCAATTATCAAACCTGATGACCAGGAAGTCAGTAGGATAGGACCACCCACAAATGGTGGTCACTATATCTTCTACCAATCCCAAGGGAAAAGTTATGAATTGGTCTACCAACTCAAGCTGAATGTTGCTTTTCTTCATTAGGGGTAGGTTCCAAGTCTTG
>MNCI01008086.1:461855-542915 GCA_015680685.1 Gnetum montanum | reverse complement strand
TTGTTGAATGTAGTACCTATAAGGATCTGGTTGCCAGTAAGAGTACTACTACCTTGGAGGTGGCATCCCCCATGATTGTGGATGTTGCCATTGCTAGTAATACTTGTAGGGTTGTGGTGGCACTCCACTTGAATAATATCCTTGTTGCTGGTTGAACTACCTGGGATTACCTTGTGGATAAGGCAATCTTCAGGGTGTTTGCATCTTTGCCAAACAAGGATTCAACACATACACCCTAGACTCTTGTAAATGTGAAACCACTAGGACAAACCCCTTAGGATGTTCATACTGGCATATGTCACATCCATCATCCTCCTCTATGTCCAAGTCTACAACCCCTTCTGCCATAGCAACTTTTCCCTTATGTTTATGGGAGGCACAATTAGCTTCTCTTCTCCTTTTCCGATCTCGATCATTACTTCACTCTTTGGATTCCTCCATGATTTTTAGGACACTTTGGAACCTTTCATCCAAATAATCCCACATCTTGTCAACCTTGGCCAAAATTTTAGAGGTAAATTTTTGTATGGGCAAGGTTTTTTGTTTCACCGCTACATCCAGTGATGATTCTTCCTTCTCTTTACAAAATCGAACTTTCTTCTTTCAGATGGAAGGGTCCCGATTATATTCTTCTATACTTTATTTTTTCCTTAGTTTTCCTTCCTCTTTGTCCACATACCCAATGAGGTGTTGTAGTTGATGGACCCTTAATTCATATAGTCATCCCTGAGAGTAAATGCCTAGGGTCTTTCTTATTTCAAAGAAAAATCCATCTATGATATAGCAGAGTTGTTTCCACCAAGAGTAGCCATGACCAGGGCATCAATGTAACAATGAGTAGTATCTACCCATGGCTACATCGAAGGGTTCATGACCACCCTATTTCCACCCTTGAATCTATCATCTCAGATTAGCCACTTTGGAGTAGGTTTGGTATTTATCATTAAAAATTTCCAGCATCATACTCCATTGTCTGATTGATTCTGGTTCCAAAGATTGGTACTAGCTTTCTACTTCCTTGATGAGTGTTTGGGGGAACATCTTGAGTTTTTTCCAATCATTGTCTATATTCTACAAGGTGCAAGCATCATGAAATTCTTGCAAGTGAGTTTGTGGATCACAATTATATCCCCCTTCAAATTTGAGAATATTTTTCATGTCAAGGCACTTGATCTGACTATCTTTCAAGTGCCTACTAGGTATTTGAACTACCTCAACTATGTTAAGCATGCTTTGAGTAGCCAGCAGTGGTTCATCTGAGTCATGGTCCTGTTGATGGCCATGACATCTGTGGTGATTTTAGCTACCTCTCCTTTCTTGATAGTGAGACTCACATGATTGGTCACACTTTTCCTCATGTCGTCCTCATTGGTCCTTGTGATCTCGTCGATCTTTTCAATCACCATCACCCCAATCCTTTCTACTATGGTTGCAATCAAAGTTAAAACTTGGTGAAGATAAGGTGGAACGAGAAGATGGAGAAGAGGGAGGAGAACTACCACCGCCCTAATGTTGATCTCCTCCTCTACTCTAATGATGACCCCAATCTTCATGTCCATCTTTCCCTCTGCCATGATCTTTCTTGCATGATCCCTCATCATCCTAGGGCTTCCAATCACTTGATTGTTTACTTTGAATGATGGATTGAATGATCTAATGCATCAAAGGAGGTTTGGCCATATGGGAATCATGAAAAATAGGTTCCTCTTCGTCATGTGGGTCCTATAAAAACAAAGGGTTACTAAACTATTTCCCCTTTATGTGTTCATGGCGTTCCACCTATTACTAGTCCTGTGCACATTGTGCCTCATTTGGATGATAGTCTCTGTAGTCATGATCCTCCATTATGTATTCCACACCGTGGTCTTGGATGCCCAGTCTAGTAAGAGTTTGAAGTAGCATTCCACAAACTGATTAATCAAGAGGTAATATGATATTGCCCTCCATGTCCCGCCATCACAGATGCTCATCTTAATGTAGGATCAAGGTGAAGTTGGGGATATACTCATCTGGATGTGCATATACCACTCGACTTTCCTGCAGCATTGGTGGGTTAGGTTTGTCTTGCCTATGCGCAGAAGACATTTTTTATGTTAGATAACAACTAAACTAGTGCACCTTATCCTTTTACTTAAGTCGCCTAGCATGCATAGATTTCACTATCTTGAGTCCATTCCAATGAAGTGAATGATGATCTTGCTAAGGCTAAATAGTGCATGTAAGACTAAAAATCCCTGACAATGAAGAGGGGGCAACTGTCCTAGTAATGCAACACCAGGGATAAGAGGTTACGGTAGAAGTGGTTGTTGACACAATCGCTATGGCTCTTAATGCACCTATAGCACCTGTACCAAATATACATGGACTTGGAGATGTATAAACATCTGTAGAAACTCAATGTAGTAAAATCAATGCAGCCCAACATAAAGAATTGTTGGAACAACTGGTGGGAACTAGGCAACTGCTTTCGAATGTTTTTGATCTTCTAGACAACATCACTGCCACTCAGTCGAAGCTGCTCTCACCAAGGGGCAAGTGCCTCATCTCAGAGGGGCAACTTGAAATAGCCCAGGCATATTATCAATGCTTAGCTATGGAAGTTACCCAATTAATGGTCTAACATGCTGATCTAGCTCTCCTCAATCATGAACTCATGAGGGATGAATCTTTTCAACAAATTCAAACCAAACTTCATACAGTTGATAATGAGTGAGAGTTAGCAATCTTTGATAAGTCCTTAACAAACACTCGTTCTTACTATCTAAACAAGAACTTGGCAAAGGTTCACCAGGAGAATGTTAGGTTAACTGCAAAAGCTCATTGCCTACATAATGTTGGTGTTGAAAATCAACACATGAAAGATTTTATCCACCAACAGCAAGAGGAGCTAGCCAAGGTAAACACTGATGTAAGAAGATTGGCAGCTAAAAATCATAATCTGTCCATGGAGGAAGTTCAAGCCTTGCGACAAAAATTAGCTATTGAAATCACCACTTGGAGAAATGAGGCCCTTAAACTTGAACATGTAAAAAATTATTATAGGGATCAACTCGATTTGCAAAAGGAAATCAATGAAAAAGAGATTCAAGTCACAAAGGCTAAGATGAACCAAGCACTCCAACAACTTAGGGAAGAAGGTGAGGTGTGGCAGCCCATCTTCGATGGATTGAATGCCTACAACTAGGCTAAATCCATCTCAAAGAGCTACAGATTAAGGAGATGATGGAATACATGGAGTTAGCCGATCTCTCTTATGAAAACCTAGCTACGTTAATATCTGGAAGGCCTTAGTCAGACCTAAAGAAACAAGTGGCCACCTTGTATTCTTTATACGAGGGCATGTTCCAAGTGCATAAAGAGACAAAGAAAAAGCTAGAAATAGCCAATGTGAAACTCAAAGTTCTTCACAACCATTTTGAAGGATAACACGCTATTGTAGAGAACTTAATCCAATGAATGAATGACTACCAGCAGCTACAAACATCGGTCTAAGTGTTCGATATTGAACGAAAATAGTTTGTTGCCTAGTTTGTCAATTTGAAGGAAATCTTCCCTACACTTCCATGCCCTTGGGATGTTCCCATTCCAGAACACATTGGTGAAGCTGCCTAGATGGTGAACAATCCCAAAAATAAAGAGGAGAAGATGAGCACATTGTTTGAGGCTTTTCGATTACCTCTAAAAGTTGCAGCAGCTACAGGACAACCATCATTAACACCTTAACTGCCATGTGCACCATAAGTTGGCGAAGGCCCGTCAGAACCACTGCCACCAAGAACTATGTGACCTTCTCCAACAACTTCAACATTTTGGTGGGGTTGAGAATTTATGGCTATCAAGGTGTTTAATTTCATTGAATATGAACACCGTAATTTTGTAAATTTTTTTTGCCATACACTAAGGCACTTAATATGTTAATAGAGTCTCTGTGTGTGTACATGTGTTTTTTCATGTGTACCGTCAATAACTTCATACCTTCCAAATTGTAATAAACTCAAGGACAAGTTTTCACTTAGTCGTGGGGGTATGATGAAGTGTTCAATTGATACATCGACTCAGCCATGCTAACAGAGCCTTGTTCACATGACCACATTGATGTGACCTTGTCGACATATCTGTCCATGTGTTAACTTGACCTCATTAACATAGAGTCTGTCTCTCGCTATAAATATTCACGCACCTACAACATTTATGACATCTTTTTGGTAGTTGTAGCAAAGCCCTTGTAGTTTATTTTTATGTAAGTTAGAATATTTCCCAAGTTCCCATAGTAGGTGTGAGAAAGGTGTACGGTTCTTTATTCGAGCACTAATGTACTTGAGCCCATTAGCGTGAGTGGTAATAAAGACGAGCTTTTTGAATATTCCTTGAAGCATTTGGATTTAATTACTTAAGCAATAAAACACTTTAATATTTTGACATTTTAAGCATTCCAAAGTCCTTTATTATTATCGCTTTATGTTTATTGTCCTTTTCATATTTTGTGAAAATCATAAGCATGACCATCTCAAACATATATCAGACACTTGGTAACCCAGTGACGCTTAAGGTCTAGTAACCCAGTAGTGGTTAGGATATGCTCAGGATGCACATGGAAGATGGGATCGGTTGCTTATGCTAGGGAGAGTTAAGCAATAGAGTAGAACTATTACAAATTACACAACTTTTCATTTCCTACATTAAAAGAGTTAGACCTTTAAAGACAAAAAGAAAACTGATAAAAATCATTTGCCTCAATCTCACAAAACCATTGCTTTAGAATATCACATGTGAGATTGGGAAAATAACGACCATTCTAACTAAGATTTTGCTGGCTAGAATTTGGTGTATGTAAGTGCTTGCAATCTACGGAATTCAACCGAGTTACACGTGAATGCCTATGATTCGTATGATTGAGCGTAGGGGTACCTCATCGCTCATCACATGGAAAAATCATATGACAAAGTACCTAAAGATATTATTTCATGGACCTTGTAGAGGAAAAACATCACTGATAAATATATTAAAGGATTTAAGACATGTATGAAGGAGCTACCACTAAAATTAGAATAACTTATAGAGAAACTTAGGATTTTTCAGTCATAGTAGGTCTATATCAAGGGTCTACCCTTAGCCTATACTTATTTGCCAATTTTTCTAGGAGGGGGTGCAAGGAAACGTTTTGGGTATTAGAACCCAAAATAAGTGAAACATAAGTACACCCCAAGATTTATAGAAGTTTATAACTTAGTACTACCTAGTAGAATCAAACTTATGACCTAAGGTTACCATGCCAAAATTTGTACCACTAGGCTAACATCTCATTGTTATTATTGGCTATTATTATGGGGTGCTAGAACTTAAAATAAGTGAAACATAGGTACACCCCAAGATTTATAAAAGTTTATAATTGAGTGCTACCTAGTAGAATCGAACTTGTGACTTGGGATTACCAGGCCAAGACCCATATTACTAGGTAAATACCTTATTGTTTATTTACCATTATTATGGATGAATTAACAAAGAAAATGTAACTCCCCTATTAATTATCTATAAAATATCTTGTAAAAAACTAATAAAGATGCTACAAAACCTCAAGGATATAAATTTAACCTTGATTTAGTAACTCAAAGGGAAGAAAAAAATAGATAAAAATTATTAATCAGATGCATAAATATAGTAAAGCAATATAAGCCACCAAAATATTATAATAATCTCATATATAATTAAATAAAATTTATTGAGAAAGGTCTAGAAATTCCACTAGTTGCATCATAAAATAGTGTGTAAAACAATGATCCCAACGACACTTATTTTCCCTTAATCATACATCTAGAAATAAAGTTATTTTTATTTTTAAGTTTATTAAATTAAATAATAAAATATTAATATATAATATATAATAATAAATTTCTTAAGCATATTACATGCACTAAAATAAAAAATGTTCCTTCCAATCTCACGATCCTAATGACATAGATGGCAAATTCATATATATCATACTTTATTATTTATTTACAAAAATAGGTACATGGCTCAAATATCTAAAATTTGTATGATAAAACTAATTTTTTTGCAATGTGATAGCATATCTACGATATCGTAGCTACAATGTCATAGCCCATCCTACTTCATCATTGATGTGATGTTTTGGAATTTATGCAACCCTATAAATACTAGCACTTGGATGCATGAATGTAAACTTTTCATTCCAACACTTAAATGCACTCATGTAGTTTTGTTTCATTGTTGGCGATATAGTGACTATCTGCAATATGGTGTTTAGCAGTTGTACATTGTCCTTATTCAAGTGAATTGTACTTGGACATAATTCATGACCAACAATAAAGATCAAGATTTCTTTTCATCATTGTAGCATCCATTTAGTTTTCTATTTGTTTACTTAGAATAATTTTCTTACTTTTCTAGTTAATCATTTACAATTCAAGCACTTTATTTTACATGTTATTAGTAAACAGTATAAATACAACTGGTTTCAAGCACTAAGTGTAGTTATCTGGTAACCCAGTAGTCGCATTGCTTGATTTGCTTAGTAGTAATACCACTTGGTAATCCCAATGATAACTACATGAGTCCAATATGTGTACGGTAGGCCAGGACCGAATATCTATCACACTAGGCTAAGTTAGATTTATGCTTTCCTAGTTAACTAGACTGCGAGTTTTATTCAATCATGTTTACTTTTAGGAATACTAAGAGCCTTACAACATCAACCAACCTTATGCCTCACTAAGAGTTAAATCATACACTTGAACTTCACTAACTCAAAGTGGGAAGACAACGGTCTTGAACTTAACATCAATTACTAGCATAACTACATTTTCTATCCAAAAATTGCAATCTAGTCACATGCAGACACTCGTGACTTATATGGTAGAGTGTTAGGATACCTTCACCACTCATTAGTGTACAAGGTCTCTATTTTACAAAAATACAAAATATAAAAAAATTATTTTTCAAGTTCAAAAGAACCATGTTATATAGAATTGACTCACCTTTTGTCTCATGTCTTTCTTTTGATGATTCCTTGCCTACTCTAGTCTCATTGTATCAAAATGCAAGAGTCAAAACCCCTCAAATAAAAAAGGTTATTATATTTTCCTCTTCATAGATCATAAAGGTTCAAGGCCAAAAGTCCTAAGATATGAGCTAGGTAAAGATTTTCAATAAAACATTCAAAAAAAATTTCAAGTGTAGAAATGCCACAAATTTTCTAAAAATTCAAAAGTCCAAATATCCAAAAGAAATCCAAAAATCCAAAGCATGTATATTTTATCCAAGCATCTCCAAAGGCTAGGTCTTAATTTATCTTCATTGCCAAAAAGAACCATCAAGTCTTGGAATAACCTGACTACTATCATTTGATTATCCTTTAAATTATTTTAATATCTACAAATATCATAAATTATCCAACAAAAATTCAAAGAAGGTATATTTTAATCAAGCACCTCCTAAAGTTAGGTATTAGTTACCCTCACTACCAAAAGAATATACTGATAGCTCTTGGAATAACCTCATGGTTGGGTCTTGGCGATAGCTTCACGACTAACATCATCAACAACCAAGGCACACATATCATTGAGAGGATAAGTCTTGACTATGTCTCACCACAACTCCACTAGACTCAACTGCTTAGTTCCATGGTCTCAACTAAATCTATAGCCTCACATGAACTTATGAATTAAAATTTAGGGTTGAAAATCCTTCCAACAACCCTTGTTCCCATGGGATGGGTTCTACTAAATAACACACCATTACTACATGCAAATGGAGGCATCTAAAAGATTCATGGCTTCCACTACCAACTGAGCACAAATGGTCATACAAATATTATTATTTTATTAAAAAATTCAAACAATTTCCAAAATAGCCAAATTCATGATATCCAAAATTCCAAAAATGATTCTAAAATAGCCAAATCCATGGTAGCTAAAATTCTCACAAAATCATGCTTATGTCATGAGCAATTCCAAAATATTCATAGTTGGTTGGGCAAAGTTTTCACAACTTCAAAAATTCATCCAAAAGACAAAAAAAATTCTAAACATAATTAAAATACAAAAAACATGCCCACAATGACGAAAATCCTATAGAATCTTAGCATAATAACCAAAATTATAAAAGAAGGGTAGAAAGTAGAGAGGAGTAATAGAAAATCCACAATAAAATAGGGCAACTACATAAAAATAAATATAAAATAATCTCTCTTGTGTTGGTAGAGCTTCCAAAATTCTCATAGTGTCTTCCTTTTCTACCTAACACTCTCAATTTTTCTTTGCCTCGCTTAACCTATCACACTTGAAACCCTTCTACAAACTACGATGTGATGTATCTAAGGCTTAAGCCTACTTATTAGGAAAAGAATGGAAGAAACTAAGCTCAAAGTAGCTTCAAAATGAAGAAGAAAAAATAAAAAAACTATTTCTAGAAAAACATAATAGGACATGATTTTGCAAAAACATGGCAAAAAAACCAATGGTAGAAAATAAGAGATGCAAACAAGGGCAATACCGAAAAGATGGTAAAAAAAAAAAGATATATTCATAACATATATATTACATATGTTACGTATTATGTAACATAATTTTTTCCTTTTCTAAAACAAAGGCGTCATGCACAGGAACATACTTTTTAAATAACTGTCATTGACTTTTTAATTTGATTTTTCATTTTAATTTCAATTTTTCTAAATTCATTTTTCATAAGTTCTTTTCTCCAATTTCACTCTCCTTGCACACAAATACTTGTGTCATGCACATTGAGACTCCAAATCAAACTCTTTTTAAACCTACAAGTTCCTCATCAAGTGATCTACTATATCATATACTAAAATCTCATCTAAGCATGACTTTTCAAGATCATCCAATTCAAATGTCAAAACTTTTATGGTATTTTAGAAAACTAGAAAGTATAATATCTCAAGAACCATAACTCTAATTCTAATGAACCAAGAATCAAAATCTATGTTTCTAAATGTTCTAGATACATTAATAAGGTCAAATTTTGGGTAGGAAATCATCCTAAGGTACTTCCTTAACAAAGCTAGCTTATACAATATTTAATTATAATTAAAAATGAACTCCAAAACCTAATTCAATGACAAAAGGTTACAAGGAATTTGTTTTGGGTAGGGTAATGATTAGAAATTTCTCCATGAACATAGTATTATATACAATCACATATATATAATAAAAATAAAAAGATGCATAATTAGATATGCATAATAAAGCAAAAATGTATAGAACTAAATATGCATAATAAAAATTGAATACACATATCTAAATATGCATAAAGAATAAAATATGCATAATCAAATACTTGTAAAGGCATGATAAATAATAAAAGAAAAACTTCCAAGGGTAATTGGATTTTAACATTTAATCATAAAATATTCAGAATATCTATGACTAAGTTCAAATAGTAGTGAAATAAAGGATTCAAAACTTAAACAAAATATCATAGTAAACAAATTGCATTCATTTATATAAGAGACTAACAACAACAACAGTAATAACCATTAGTTAATCTATTAAAATGCATCTAATATTATTAAAGAATTAATCACATGCATGAAATTAAATAATTAAATTTCTACAAATTCCTAGGTTGTAATAGGAAATATAAGATGAAATCGCTTGGTGTATGCTATTTATAGATGATATTGTATTGGTGGATACAACTTGAGAAAATATTTCTTCTAAAATAGAGAAGTGGAGACATACTCTAGAATCAAAAGGTTTAAAAATTAGGAGAAGGAAGACAAAATATACAAAATATAATTTTGGTAACACCATAAATATTGGTGAAATGGAAATGATAATTCAAGGTCAAAAAGTTCCTCACTACAAATAGTTCTGCTACCTAGGATAAATCCTCCAATTAGATGTTAAAATTAATAAAGATATAAGAAATAGAATAGAGGTAGAATGGCCACAATGAAAACCAACTATAATACTAATAAAATTGAATAGTAAATTTTATAGGACAATAATCACACCTGCTATCTTATATAATGATGAATGTTGAACAATACAAAATAGGCATGAACAACAAATCAATATGGCAAAAATATGAATGTTTCAATTGATATTTAATGTTACTAGAAGAGATAAACTACATTATACAAACATTAAAGGAAGACTTGGAGTGGCTTCTATTTCAAAAAAGCTATAAGAATGGTAACTTAGATGGTTTAGACATATGCAAAGAAGATTAAACAATAAGCCTATAAACAAAGGTTGCTACATCACTATTTGAGAAAAGTAACTAAAAGGAAGACCAAAAAGAAAAACAATCAAAAATGACCTAAAGAAACTTCAAAAAATCAAAGATTTAGTTCTTTAAAGAGGTTAATGGCAAAAAGGAACTCATGTAGCCAATTGCATTATGTTGGGACAATTCCAGTATGATGATGGTGATAATGATGATTGTATCTTTTTTTATACATCAATATTTAATTTTCTACAATTGATACATTAATGTTTTCATGTTTTTTAGCTATCTTTGATAGCTATTTTATTCTTATATCTTTCTAATCTTGATAATCATATGTAGTTAAAACATGTCTAAGAAAATAAGAGAACAATTTTCAATCACCTCATTCTACAAAAGTAAAAATGATGTTAGTGAATCATTTAATGTAGTTAAAGATTTTGATCTTAATGAAGCTACAATATAAATAAATAAATAAACCAAAATAAATATTTTAATATAAAATAAAATTAGATGAGACATGTTTAAAAAGAGTTTAAATTGGAATGGAAAAATAAGTTTAATTGGGTTAGGTGGGATGTCGCGAACAAAGTAATGAAATGCATTTACTATAAAAATATATATAAAGTAGACAATGTTTGGGGTATTGACATTGTATGCAAAATAATCTAACTAGATTCTATCAAATTTTGTTCTAAATTAGTAAACACAAATTAGTATAACAAAACTGAATTTCTAGACATGAAAAACAAGTTAAATCAATATCAAATCATGTTTCACTTTTTCATGAATCTAAAAAGGATCATCACCCAAAGCCATAGGACTCATCGCACTAGACAAGGTACAGGGAGGGTTATTAAATAAGCAAAAGCCTAACCTCTTTGAATGGTTGCATCTAGGCTAAAACCTCGATCTTCAACTTGAGAAATGAGTAACTTACCATCACTCCAAATGTTATTCCCTCTTTCATAAATCTAACAAAGACAAAATTATTACACTAATGTATCTTGCTTATTCAATGGCACACAAATACCTAGCACTAAGAAAATTTAAATCTTTTTAGTGTTATTTAATGACTCTTGATATATCAAATTTTCTAACACATAAAAGAATTTTCTTGCTACATAAATAAAAAATTAGAACATATAATTGTGATGAGAATTTCTTAATATCTCAAGAAAGTACATCTTTAAAATTATTAGAGAGTTCTATTTATTCTCTTATTGTAGATGATAGTACTAATAGAGCATTAGAAAAACGTTTGATATTTTATGTTACTGTTATAATTGATAAAGGAAAGGAAAATTCGAGATCTGGATTTTTAAAATTATTAACTATAAAAGATGGCAAAGAAAAGACAATATATAATTTTGTTCATTTAGTGGTGAGAGAAGATTTTATTCAAATCTAATTTAGTTAAAATTTTCATTAAAAGTGCATCTACAATGATAGGAAATGAAAATTATTTATCTTTCTTTTAAGATATGATGCTTCAAATTCAATTGGTGTTCATTGCATAACATATAAGGAGGCTTTGGCTATTTTAGATTCTTCAAAGGACTTTTCTCAAATCACAGCTCTTGATCAATTAGTAAATAAAGGATATATGTGGGTTTACACTTCTACAAAAAGAGATTATGAGTTTTTAGAATTGGAAAAACTTACATAAATTAAATCTCTTCAAGTTCATATTATTCAATGGCTTTCTAGAAGTGATGTGATACAAAGGATAGTAATTCTAATTATTGTCATTTTAACCATGTGAAAAAAAAATAGAAGTATCAATTTTGATATAATAAGATATGAATCTTTTCTATGTTATTTTTCTTACACATGATACCTAATGTCTTAAGTGAATTAAAAAAATTCATTAGTAATTTGTAGACCATTTCTCTTAGAACTACTTTAAATTCTATAATGATCTCATTTCATAGATGTTTCCTAAGGCTTATTAAGTTTGTTAAAGATATACTACATTTAAAAAAAAATTGAATGCTTCAAAAGATAGTTTTTTTAGAATATAAGGATAAGTGGGTGTCATACATACTCATGAATTATCATTTTAAGTACATAATGATGTTACTAATGCAACATACAAGAAACAACAAATGGTTGATTACAAAAAAAGATGTCAATGAGATGCAATAGGATATATTATAAAGTTAACTAAATATTTAAATAATAGTTTATAAATACTTTTTTAAAACTACCAAAAAATTGTTTAGTCCTTGCCATTATCTTTTTGATAGAGAAGAAAGAGAAAGAGATTAATATTTATTTCCTTAGTTTGATATGTTATATGTAGAATTACAACTAAATTGCAATAAACAATACCATCATAAATTACTTAGTGAGCATAAATGTGCACTAGAATTACATAATTTTGTCGATATTCTTTCATTTTCCTATAATCAATTCTCCATGAATTACTTGATGGTTAGTGCCACTAAATGTTACAATGTAGAATAAAATTAATGATATCTGAGAAGATGCTAAGTAAAGAAGATATCCAAAAATTTTAGGTATCTTATGCTATTATGTTATTCATATAGTAACTTATGTATATTAATGTAGTTTGTATATTTTTTTGTACAATTCATGTAATAGGTTGTGTGACAGGATTATGATAAAACTTCTTAGCCTTAACAATAGATTAAAAGACATGCAATTTTTTTTATTTTGAACATTATGTTATTTTTTATACCTGAAAATTGTATAAAGATGATTATAGTTTACTCTTCAATGTTGTTTTTTTATGAATGCCTTACATACAAACATCATAAATTCTTTATACTACTCTTAAATGTTTAATAAATGGTAGAATAATTTTTTAATGGTTAAAGTATTTAAAAGATTAATATATTTAGAATTATACATTTTAAAAAATTACCACATGTAATCAATGTAAAGAGCAACATAAAAATGATCAAGTTAATATGCATACAATTTATAATTCAATAGAAAGCTTTCAAAAAATTTGATGAAGCCAAACTCATACAATGTTCATCACCATATACTAGTTTAGGATTATTTTCTACTTTTAGTAGTTCACTATAGTAATTTTTGTAAGTAGTAAATATGGGCCATAGTAACATTAGCATCATATACCTTAGCCATACTTAACTATAGGATCTATGCCCACTACAAGTGCAACTAGGAAGATAGTGACCTATGATTTTAGATGCACAAAATATTTTATCTAGCATGTCCATGAATTACGACATGTTATATTGCATATACTTGTAGATTTGTATGGTTAGGCATGGGACAAACTCACCCCCCATCACTACCTATGGAAATGCCTATAAACACCTATTGAGTACAACCTCACCCATGCTAGGCATAGGGCCTTGTTTGAAAAAGTTTAATATCACAAAAAATTAGAAGTTGTACAGTATTGACATGTCAAGCCCTCATGGTCTAAATTAAATGTATTTTCATGGGCTTGAATAACCCATAAATTGTAAAATGCAATGTTCCTGGTCAAAGAATGCAACTATCCAACACACATCCAACTTGTGCACAACTATCCAACACAGATACATTGAACCTGGTCAAAGAATAAAACTATCCAACACACATCCAACTCGTGCCAACTATCCATGGGACACATGTCGCTAGATCTGCTTTCCTCTCATCTCACAGCTATTGATTCCATTCTTGAATTTCGTGCCCGATCTCGGTCCAACCCTATAAATACCCTATCAATTCACATAAACAAGGGGAGGAGCCAGAGTCTGCAGTGACCATTTTCTGTTCTGCTGGCAGGAAACATCGACAGTGGAGGTGTTTTCGGCAATCTTCTCTCCTCTACTGCTAGGCGGCAGAACATGGCAGGAGCGTGAAACACGTGGTGAACATCAACAACAGTTGTAGGCAAATTGTAGAAGATAGTGTACTTGCCCTACAGTAGCAATTGTTGAATGACAGTTTTCTATTTTCTCAGATAAAAATAGACACGTTTTCTTTTCTTTTCTTTTTCTTTTCCGCCTATGCGGCAGAGACCAACGCCCAACAGTAGCAGTGCCAATGTAAACACCGTGAGGGGTGTCAATAGAAGTCTTTCTTTCTGCCTATAAACAGAAACCTGGTAGAGATAGGTTGTATGCACATCTTTTTGTTCTTTATTTATTTACTTTCAAAAAACAAGACAGATTTTTCTCTCTGCCATCTCCAAGCGAAGAAGCAGCCGTGATGGCAGATAACTTTTAGAGTTTTCAATATTATTATTTGCATTTTATTTTGAATTATTTATTGTACTCTTTTAAATTGCTCAAATTATTTAACTTTTCAATATTCTTATTAAATTTAAAGCTTTTAATATTTTGTTTAAAATATTGTTATTATTGTTTTGTCACATAGCCCTTTCCAGCTGAGACTATTCCTGGGTTTCCGTACCCATATGGAAGGCGCCCTAGGCAATAGTCTCCTAAAACGAGTTTTCATAGGTGTTGGTGGCGTGTCCAAAATTTACACATCAACACCCTTTTTGGTGCTAGAAGGAGGGCAGTTTCTCAACCTTTTCTTTATTTTCCTTTTATGTTTCTTTTTTTTAAAAAAAAAAGCAAAATAAAAAATGAGGACCATGTTCGTTGGTAGTGTAATAAGTTCTTGAGTGTGATGGGGTTCGGCAATAATCCTCACCCTAACCTCTGTTTCCCCTTTTAAATTTAAGTTTTTTCAAAAAAGAAAAAAAAAGACCCAAGGAAAAATCTGAAAGTTGTGGCTTACTATGATCTAACATGAGCTTTAGCTCATCCTCCTCATTAAGTTTTGTATAAGTTACTTGCTCAAAATAGTTTGCATACTTTTATTGTTACCTTGTGAGAATATTGAGAATGAGAGCTTAAGTATATATCTACATATATATATATATATACACATATATATCTATAGATCTTAGTCAAAATAACAATAAATTATATATTTAGATTTTAATGGTTGTTTGGATGGCCTATGTCGGTGTCTCTTTTGATTATTTGGTTATTTTGATCATGTTTAGAACATTATAGTTTACTTTCAAGTTTGCATTTCTTGTTTCATGTTGTTTTTGTTTTCCCATCTGTTGCATTTTCATTCAGAATTTTTTAGTTCTTGCACTTGCATGCAATTTGTCATTTGGGGGCTAAGTGTTGAGGTCAACCTCACCCATGCTAGGCATAGGGCCTTGTTTGAACAATTTTAATATCACAAAAAATTAGAAGTCGTACAGTATTAACATGTCAAGCCCTCATGGTCTAAATTAAATGTACTTTCATGGGCTTGAATAACCCATAAATTGTAAAATGCAATGTACTTGGTCAAAGAATGCAACTATCTAACACGCATCCAATTTGTGCACAACTATCCAACATAGAAACATTGAACCTGATTAAAGAATGCAACCATCCAACACACATCCAACTCGTGCCAACTATCCATGGGACACATGTCACTAGATCTACTTTCCTCTCATCTCACAGCCGTTGATTCCATTCTTGAATTTCGTGCCTGAGCCCGATCCAACCCTATAAATACCCTGTCAATTCACATAAACAAGGGGAGGAGCCAGAGTCTGCAATGACCATTTTCTATTTTGTTGGCAGGCAACATCGACAGCGGAGGCGTTTTCGGCAATCTTCTCTCTTTTACAGGTAGGTAGTAGAACACGGCAAGAGCATGAAACGCGTAGTGAACATCAATAGTAGTTGTAGGCAGATTGCAGATGACAGTGTGCTTGCCCTACAATAGCAATTGTTGAATGACGGTTTTCTATTTTCTCAGACAAAAATAGACACGTTTTCTTTTCTTTTCTTTTCTTTTTTGCCTACGCGGCAGAGACCAATGCCCAACAGCGACGGTGCCAACGCGGACACCGTGAGGGGTGTCAGTAGAAGTCTTTCTTTCTGCCTATAAATAGAAACCTGGCAAACACAGGTTGTATGCACATCGTTTTGTTCTTTATTTATTTTCTTTCAAACAACAGGATAGATTTTTCTCTCTGCCATCTCCAAGCGAAGAAGCAGCCACGGTGGCAGATAACTTTTAGAGTTTTCAATATTATTATTTGCATTTTATTTTGAATTATTTATTGTACTCTTTTAAATTGCACAAATTATTTAACTATTCAATATTCTTATTAAATTTAAAGCTTTTAATATTTTTTTAAAAATATTATTATTGTTGTTTTGTCACATAGCCCTTTCCAACTGAGACTATTCCCAGGTTTCCGTACCCATACGGGAGGTGCCCTAGGCAATAGTCTCCTAAAACGAGTTTTCACAAGTGTTGGTGACGTGTCCAAAATTTACGCATCAAAAACACCAAAATCAAAAAAGAAAACTAAGAGCTACTCTACATACTAGTCAAATGCATCATAACAAACCACTTAGAGTTACTAAGCATGGACTTGATGGGTCCATTGCAATAATAGTAATTGAAGGAGCTATTTATTTTTATGGGGGCTGGGGTGTTAGAACCCAGAAATAAATGTAATATAGGTAAACCTCAAAATATATAGTCCAATTAGAACTTTATGAAATAAACTAAAATGAAGCTTTGTTACATTTGAAGACCCATAGAATGTATTGGATAGATATTATATTTTCATAAAAAATAAAGATGAACTCTACAAATTGACTAAGAACCAATGTGGCATCAAAAACAAATTATACAAGTTTTTGCTATAACATTATAATGTTGTCTTAGATGGATAGTTACAACACAAGAAAGAAACACATGTAACTTATCATTTAGAGCTCTTGATTTACACAACCTACAAATGTGCTCTTCTTGGGGAAGTCAAACCCATCTTTGACTTTTAATTATAAGATGATGAGAACTTAAGTAAAGCTTACTAATAGTATTCCAATACTTCATTATAATAGCTAAGAGATAGTGAGCTTCTACATTTAGTTTATTATATCTAATGTAATGTAAATAAAGTGGTCTTTTGCCTTCCATATTAGACCACATCTATGTTAAAACCTTCTATTTGACTAGTGATGAGTGGCGAGATACCCCTACACTCAACCATATGAATACGAGCATTACACACGCGATCTGGTCGAACTCCATAGATGGACTAGTTAGTTAGCCTTAGGTCGTAGCTCGGTGTCTTTCCACCTGGACTAGTATTAGCTTTTTCACGTATGGTTTAGTCCAGAGTGAGGTGTATGATATGTTTTCTAATCTAATGCTATTCCTGAAGGCAATGGAAGGTAATATTAACTAAGCTAAGAGAGAAGGGTGAGAGAGAATCTAAACTAGCCTAAGTGTGATGAGCATCTATCCTTAATCATCCATACACATCCTGAACTTCGTGCACGACTACCATTGGGATTACCAAATGCTATTCATTACTGGGTTACCAAGTAGTCACACTTAAATGCTCGTGATTAAGTCGTACTCATTCCGCATTACTAGGAGATAAGAATGAAGAGATATTAATTATCTAAGAAAGCATTTAAATATTTAATATTAATTAAATACTATTTAGCTTAGTCCACATGCTACAAGGTTTATCAAAGAGTTCATCTTTATTTCCGTACACAAATATGTGCTCAGGTACAATTGGCTCGAATAAAGATCTGTTCACTTTGAGACTCCTTCTGCGAGCACATGGAAATTATTCTATCTTTGGAATGGTAAAACTACCAGAGTTTAGCTAAGGGTCTAAGTCTAGATGGAGAAACAAGGGAGAGCCACATCTTATTTATAGATTTGGCAGCGCGCTGCGATATTACATACGCGATATCGCTGGGGAAGATATGATATCACAGGGGATGCGATATCGTGGCCCGTGCGATATTGCGTCCCATCATACCCCCATGACTGAATAAAAACTCATCCTCGAGTTCCTTACAAAATATTGGGAAGGTATGGGATTATTGACTTGAATGGAACTAATGGTGAATGGGATGACATGTGAACGAATCATCGTTACAAAACATGACAAAACTAGTTTTCATAACAACAAGAGTGAACACTTTGTACATTTGACATCCAGCCTTATTTGGTAGCTGAGAGAGAAGAGAGAAGAGAGAGAGAAAAGAAGAAGTTTGCTGCTGCCAACACCAAGATTGCACCTTTCATTGTCCATCTATAAGTGCGCCATCAATCTCGTTCCTTGTGTAACTGCTTCAGGACCAGTCCATTACAAGTGTTCCTTCTAGATCCAATCCATTTTTGTATGATTGTCATATGCACACACAACACAATCTTATATTAGCAAAGGGTAAATGAATCATAATGCAATTGATACCTTGCTTCAGTGTAAGGCCTATTGTTGTGATATGGCTAATGTGGATCTAGAGATATAATATTGGTGGCTACCAAAGGTGTAGGGGTTAGGAGAAAATTGAAAAAATTAGACTAGGACCCCCATGACTGAGAGCAAACCTCTAGTAGCGGTAGAATGGAAAAAGATAAGGAATAAGAACGATGGAGAAAAAGGAACAACGGCAAGGCCAATAAAATGGATGTCAAATATGGAAATGAACAAAATAAATGGTGATTGTAGAAATGTTTAAGGGAAATAAATTAATGGATGCACCAAATAGGAATGCTAGTGGGTCCTCCCCAAAGCAGGCCCATGCCCGTAATGCCCTGACAATCCCACATTCAAAGAGTCCATAGGCTCTAGGAATGTCATTTGGAAGCAAGAGTTAAAGTCTTAACAGAGTTTACCAAAAAGAAAACAATGTATCAACCAAAATATGGACTATTAATACAACNCAAAAAGAAAACAATGTATCAACCAAAATATGGACTATTAATACAATCGGCAATAAGGTGAAAAATGGAGAAGAATGAGGGGAAAGAAGAGAATGGAATGGAATCCCAAGAACAAGGCAGTGTACAGCCCCTTGTGTATTAACGGTTAAAGTAACTTGGTAGATTTCATTCCAAATTTGACCTCAAACAATCCACATCCAATGACTTCGCATTAACACATTTGGCCCATCCATCTACTTGAAGTAACAAGAATGCTTCAACCAAAGAGTCACTACCATTCCGAAAAAACAAAAGAGGGAAGAGTACGAAGTAAGGAAGGGCCTTAGTTAGAGGGAACATTTTTTTTTAGTTCGATAACCAGTGCTTGTAGCCCTGATGATTATTTTGTCTAAGGGGTGTGCTTTGAATTCTCACTTTTTCTTTTCTTTTTTTCTTTTCTTTCTTCTATTTTTTTTTTTTTTTTTGCGTGAGAACCACACCATGCAAGGACTTATTATTTTTATTAGCTCAACTTCCCAATAATGGAGCGATCGTCAAGAAAAACTCGAGAAGAAAACATCCAAGCACCAAGAGAATGGCCAACCCAAATGCATCAAATTCCCTTTGAATTCACACTCTTTTCAATCCTTGAGGCCTTCCTTAGTTTGAGAAATGTTCAGCCACCAAGTCATTGATAGTTCTTATTATTGAGAAAGGGACTGTATAGTTCTAAGCCAAGAGAGACCATAGAAATTTATGGATGTATGGATGAAGTGGACTCATTGCCTGTTATATCAAAAGAACCATACCAAAGTATTAACATCATAACTCAAAGGTAAAAACCAAACATTGGCAATCAATAGAATACAAATCATACCACCATCAGGAGCACTTATAAGGTGACGAACCTAACAAAATAAATAAACACTCAAAGAAATAAAAGAGTATAAACGATGTTGCAAAACAAAAACAAGAAAATTTAAAGAAATTTGTAAAACAAAAATATGTAAAACAAAAACTTAAAAGAAAAAAAAAAGATAAAACAATAAATTAAAAGGTGAAAAACTGGAAAATAAAAAAATTGAAAAATTAAAGAAATAGAAAAATATTTATTAATTCTGTGTTATTAGAATGGAGGATACCCCCCATAGCAAAACTATTGAGCATGACTAAAATTAATAAATGGAAGGTTAGGATCCTTGCATGGTGGAAATATTGGGACCTAGTCATACTGAACCCATTAGGGTTCACACACTTGATTATAGTAACCATAGCGAGGTAATTTATAAGATGTAGTTTCTGGATTAGGAGTTGACCCACTATGATAATTGGGACCGTTAGATGGTATGCAAGGATTAGGATGTCACCCTCCATGGCTGTATTCATTAGGCCGTATGGTTGTTGGAATGTTAAGTGGTGGCCTTGATGATGTAACATGAGGCATTGGGTTTGAAGAGGAAGATGCACAACAGTGTTGGGTTTGTGCTGAGTTGGCGGATGCAATGGTTTCTGAACTGTGGTGTCCCTTTCGACGATCACATCTAAAGAAGGGACGCTTTTGATGTTGCGAAGGACCTCCACTACTATTGGGAGTAGTAGCACAAGTAACGTTTGTGGGTTGTTGTCGTGGTGCAAACACTTCAGGAACAGTTGGTGGCAATGTAGAAGGAGGGAAAGGATGAGAATGTTGAAAATTAGGAGAAGTGTGAGGTATAAAAGGCAGTGGTTGTGTTGAGGACAAGGGATGATAGTATGGAGGAGAATGAGGTTGAGGATAAGTGTAAGGCACATGAGGTGGTGATCCTATTGGAGAGGACATGGATGGATAATACTCAGGAGAATGATAACAATGAGGTGAGGTAGAGGATGATGAGCTTGTTGGAGAAACAGGGTGTTGAACATAATAATAAGCATTTGGCATTGGGAAATATGAAGGGTATGGTCTAGCTAGTGGTGGCCTCCCCCATGACTGAGGTTTTTTCCACTGTGGTTGAACTAGATATTTCTTTACGAAATCTAGATATAACATTCCTCCCCAATGCTCATGTAAATGTGACAAGACTAGGCATTGGCCCTTGGGGTAATCGTACAGACAGACGTTACATTGATATGTGAAATTGGAAGTTGAGCTCTTATTCTTATGATCTTCTACCCTTTTTTTCGATTATTGCATGGTGTCCCGTCCTGTTTCTTGGTTTGGCATAACTCTTTCTCTTATGATGTTGGCATATTCTCCACATCTTTCATGTACCTAGTCCGCCATCTTATTGACCTTTGCCTCAATTTCATCTAATGATTGTAGGATGGGAAAAGATGATTCCACCTCCTTGAAGTGAGTGGATTTCTCCTCTTTATGATTATGGACCCTTGTTAAGTTGAGATTTTGATCCTGTTGAGAACTTTCAACATTCTCCCATTTGGCTAGTTCTTCTTCTTCTTTTGCCACCCTCTTAATAAGCTCTTGAAGTTGATGGGTTTGTAGCTCATATAGTTGACCTCGAGCGTACATCCCTAGGGTCTCCCTCATTTCATTATGGAGCCCATTAATAATATGGTATAATAGCCTTTCCTCGAAGAACTCATGGCCTAGACAGTTGTTTAGCAGTGTATAATATCTTTCTAAGGCCATGTCCAAGGGTTCATGTTGTGCTTTTTTCCACTCTTGGATTTGTTTCCTCAAGGCCGACACTCATGCATAGGTTTGATATCTTTCATTAAAGGCTTCTACCATTGTTGGCCAACATCGTATTGAATTTGGTTTTAACAACCTATACCATACTTTTTCTCGGCCAACGAGTGTCAGAGGAAAGAGCTTAAGTTTTTGCCACCCATTATCAATGTTGTTTCATGACAAAGCATCGTAGAAGGCTTGTAAATGATGTTGCGGATCTAAATCATAGCCTCCTAGAAACTTGAGAAAGTTGTTTAAATCGAGCCTAGGTAGACAGCTCTCTTTACGATGCCTACGTGAGATTTGAATAGCCTCTTGTATTTGCGTTAGGCTCTTAGTGGCCAACAGGGGTCCATCATCATCAAGTAAGTTGTGCGTTCATGTGTTGGGATGATGTTGCCTTTGTTTATGTTGGCGTTCTTGATTTGCTTTATGAGCTTGATTTTTAGTTCTACACCAATCCCTTGAAAGATAGTCATCCATGTCACAATCTAATGTTGAAGAAGTAGAGGAAGAGAAGGAACTGTAAAATTCGTTATGACTTTTGTAAGTCTTCCAATCATCCCCAAGTAAGTTCTTTTTAGTTATTGAGAAGGTCCCAGGCCTTTCGGGCCTCCTCATTCTATGGGATGTCTCATCCTTACTAAAGGTGTCAGAGTTGGATGACGAGGATCTTTGAGTATCATTGGGGTGTTCATAAATGTAGGGAACTCCTACATAAGGTTGAGTACTCCAATCTTCATTTTCATCTAATTCATTGGTTCTCCAATGAACTACCTCACTAAATGTGGCATTATTATCATCTTGTAGGAGAGGCATGATTATGAAGCTGTGTGTGAATTTGTATGTGACTTTTTATAATTATTTCTTTTTAAAAGATATATCGTTAATTTCTTCATAGCGACCCTGTATGATATAACTAATCTAGATAACTAGCACCATCCCAGCAACGGCACCAATGATGAGTGGCGAGATACCCCTACACTCAACCATACGAATACGAGCGTTACACGTGTGATCCAGTCGAACTTCGTAGACGAACTAGTTGTGGCATCTAGATAGTTAGCCTTAGGTCGTAGTTCGCTGTCTTCCCACTTGGACTAGTATTAGCTTTGTCACATATGGTTTAGTCCAGAGTGAGGTGTATGATATGTTTTCTAATCTAATGCTACTCCTGAAGGCAATGGAAGGTAATATTAACTAAGCTAAGAGAGAAGGGTGAGAGAGAATCTAAACTAGCCTAAGTGCGATGAGCATCCATCCTTAATCATCCATACACATCCTGAACTTTGTGCATGACTACCACTAGGATTACCAAATGCTATTCGTTACTGGGTTACTAAGTAGTCACACTTAAATGCTAATGATTAAGTCGTACTCATTTCGCGTTACTAGGAGATAAGGATGAAGAGAGATTAATTATCTAAGAAATAATTTAAACATTTAATATTAATTAAATCCTATTTAGCTTAGTCCACATGCTACAAGGTTTATCATAGAGTTCATCTTTATTTCCATACACAAATGTGTGCTCAAGTACAATTGGCTCGAATAAAGATCCGTTCACTTTGAGACTCCTACTGCGGCCACATGGAAATTATTCTATCTTTGGAATGGTAACACTGCCAGAGTTTAGCTAAGGGTCTAAGTCTAAATGGAGAAAAAAGGGAGAGTCACCTCTTATTTATAGATTTGGTAGCACGTTGCGATATCACGTATGCGATATCATAGGGAAGACGCAATATCGCGTATGTGATATCGTAGGGAAGACACGATATCATGGCCCATGCAATATCGCGTCCCATCAACTAGTTAGCAACTATGCTTAGGATTTGGTTGTATGTACTTCTAAGAGATATTCCATTTTCTCAACCATTACATCCCCTAAAAATACCAACCAAGAATCAAACCCATAACTTAGTGCTTTTAAATCAATAGTCTTACCACTAGGCTAAGACCTCATTTTTGTTATATATTTTTATGCTATTATTGATGATTACATAAGATATAGTTGGACACATTTTGAAATTTAAATATCAAACTATGGGCACATTTCAAATCAAGTAAATCTAAAAATTAATTAGATAAAAAATGAAAATTTACAAGAAAAACATTTAAGGATTCTTGTTTAAATCATGGGATTAGTAAATAAATAATGTGCATGTGGTGATTCTTCCCAAAGCAATGGAGTTGTTAAAAGAAAGAATGACATTCTACAATTAATGAGTAGATATTTATTAAAGCAAGAAAAATATTCAAATGAATTTTGAGATTAAGCTATACATATGTCAACATACATTTTGAATAGATTGATTACTTTAAACAATAAGGAAAAGACTCTATATGAGCTTTTATATCACAAAGTTCCAACTCTATTATTCTTAAGAACGACATTGCTATATCTTGACTAATAAGCTTGAAACCATTAATAAAAATGGTATATTTCTTAGCTTTAATGTAAAGGTATCAAGTTATTAGTGTTATGATCCAATAAATAACAAGTGGTACACTATAAGGTATCCATGATTTAATGAGAACAAATTTGGTTGAGAAGATTTTCAATTCAGAAAAAACCTATGCCATCAAAATTTAGAGAGGGAGGGGGGGGGGGGGCAGGGGTGGTTGAGACCCTAAAAAGAAGTTTTATTAATATTAAAAAGGTATCAAGTACATAGACCACAAGAAGTGAAGGGGAGAATTAAATGAAACTGAAAAAAATTGGGGATGAGACTTTGGGAAACATCTTCATAAATAATTGTTCCCAAAAAAGGAAAACCCAATTTGGGGAACTACCATCTGCCAAGACCAACCAGCCCCACTACAAGAGGAAGTGGCATAAATAGAGACAAGGCAGAGAGCACTCAATAAAAGACATAGAGACTCTCATCTAGTGACTCCATTCAAATTTGAGAAGGGAAGCAACGATGCAAAGATTTCTATGGAAGAGTGTTTCTAGAACACGCAGGTCTTCTCCAAGTCTACAAAAGAGGGATCACCTCATGAATATCTGTTTTGAACTTTGGTGCATGAGATTGGAGTTGGAAATGAATGAGGCAAAAGATATACAATTTCTCCATCATTGTGAGATGACAGGTATCAGAATAATCAATCGTTTGAAAGATAACATTGCATCTACGCTTCTAGATATAATATAAAATAATAGGTCTAATTACTTTTCACAGAAATTTAAAATTAGCAAAGGTGGTGGCCAAAAATCCGAATATAATAGCATCTGGAGATAGCTTGCATGATGGAATTACTGTGGAAACCCATGTCCACACATGCTAAGTGAAGGGGCAATGCCAAAACACATGAATAAAATCGTCTTTTCCATCACAAAGAGGGTAGTTGGGACTCTGAATCCTAAGATGTTCGAGATGTATGTCAATTGGTAGACCCTGGTGGAGGAGACATCAAGGGAATTGCTTAATTTTAAAAAGGGTTTGGAAGAGGGGGATCCAGAATTGTGGCAACTCTTGTTTGTGCCAATACTTATTACATCATTGAAGGACAATGGATGAGTCATGCATAAGGTGAAAGGGGACATATGACTTGTAAGGTAGATGTTACAACTAGTTACTCCATTGAAGGCCATGAAAAGTGCTTTGCACCCAAACGTCTAGTTGCATATGGCAGTGGATAAAGGTGTAAACCCGAGCAAGGCAATGGTGCATTGCTTCACCCATACAAATTATTAAACTCCGTCCCAAAATCCATTGACCGGCCAATCCAGTCCAAGACAATTGAGAGAAATAACTCCCTTCCCATACCACAAGGTATGCCATCAAAATTTAGAATCAGAATATTCTTATAACCTAGGACCATGAATTGAGAGAAATCATTCAAAATCAAAAATATTAAATTTAAAATTTTTAAAAAAATATTTACACTTGTATTGAAGCTAATATTTTATATTAGGCGCTGAATCATGAGCACAACCCATTGACGAGGCATCAAAATAAAATGTTTATAAAGAAGCTATGGACAAAGAATACATTGCAACCATGAATAATGATAACTACGAATATTTAGACAAACCAAGAAGTAAAAAGAAAAACTTTATGGATTCAAAGCAGAAATCGATGAAAATGTCCATGAGAATGGTAAGCTGGTAACGTAGCAATGAAATCCCAACCCTGGTGGTGGTAGATCACTGCAATTGTGATGGGCACGAAATGCTTGCTTACGTCAGGCAGAGCTACACTTTGCGCCTGCAACTCTTCCTACTTCCTACCGCCAATAACATCATCTGCTGTCTCTGTTCAAAACAAGCGAAATCCCCAATTGGGCGAACTTGCCACCGATCGGACAGGTTTGCCCTACCAACCGGACTTCAAAAGAATGTATTAAAATAACCACAATGTCAAATGAATTTCAGTCGTTCCGGGTACTCAGAATTCACTTTAATTTGCAGCGTAATGCGAAGTTACGCTGTCTGCCGAGCCGGAAATTCAGAATGGGGTCTATCTGATCTCACATTCTATAAGCAAGACACCGAAGGTGGATCAGTAATGCCGCATGATGAGACACAGAAGGAAGAGTTTTAACAAATTCCTTGTAGCCGGTCTGACACCGAGAGGTTCTTATGATTCAATGTTTTAGCAAGAGTTTCAAACATCAACAGGATAGTCATATATAAGCTCGAAGCTAAGGCAGAGAATGTGAAGCCGGTGTACAGAATTTGGGGGACCTTCTCGCCAAATTCCGGCTTCTGTTCTGAGCTCGGCGTGGACTGCGGCATGCAGATCTCTCTTTTGATCGTGACATGACAGGCGTAGAAGAAGAAGCAGAAGTCCCCAGAGAAAAGGGACCTAATCCAGCGATTTCTTTGCAGAAAGAGCGCCATCTTAGCTAAGATGATGATGATGATAGATGTTCAGGCCAGAGTCCTTCCACAAGAAGGGGTTGCAATCGGCCGCAGTGGGAGGCCACCTGAAGCTGCTTATGCTTATGAGGCACTGGTATTAGAATCAGTGAGCAAGCAAGCTGACGAGGGAAACGAAATCCATTGGCGACCGGTCTTTTTTTCGTTTTTTTTCTTTTGTTTGTCTCTCTGGCAGGGGAGTACCAGTGAGTGCATCAGGTTGTGCCTGCCTTGGGCGAGATTCGTGGGAGGTACGCCCTTTAGTTTCCAAGCTTGTTCAAGCTGCTTTCTTCAAGTTAGTTTAGCTATCAAACCATACCCATACCACAGGAAGTGGATTTGATAAATCGTACCTTTGACAAGGCAGGCAGGTTTACTTTCGGTCACCAAATATACTGGTTGTTGTTATTATCGTTCACATGTCGACTTCTTTACTTGACGTATCAACTAGATATCTTCCTATAAAATGTCCACTCATCTTTTTTATTTATGTTAGAAGTATTATATTTCTCAACCCTCGTTAGGACACTTATTTCTCAGTTTGGAGGCTGTGGGTTCAATTTTTACTTACATTTCTAGGTATGGAAGTGGGTTAAATTCCTGCCTACACTTTTGGGTAGGGCAATAGAAGAGTCTTACGATGGGACGCTTTTCATTTCTTAGTCACATATATCCAACTTTGTATATAGGGTTATATTTCTAGCCTCAAGTTATCTTGCCTTAAAAAAATTTTTTAAAAAAAGAAATATGATATTTTTAATAATGATTTAACATCTTAGAAATATAATTAAGAAAAAATATGTTAAAGTACTACAACTTGACAAGTTTTTAAAATAAACTTGCTATTTATTAGTTAATAATTTAGTGAATTATTGGTTGGGCTACCATACTATCTCATTAGCTAACTTTTTTTAAAGGTTATCAAAAAGCCAACATAATTTGATTTTATTTCAAAAATATTTTTAACTATATATATTTCCATGTCGTACAACTAATATAAGACTTTCTTAGAACATAGGCTACTCAAAAAAAGAAAAGAAAGAAAGAAAAAAGACAATTGAAAAACTCACAACCTCTTAGCTAGCAATCAACAAGCTTACTAGTTAAGCTATCCTCTTGCTACTCAAAAAAAAAAGAAAAAGAAAAAAAGACAACTGAAAAACTCACAACCTCTTACCTAGGAATCAACAAGCTTACTCGTAAAGCTACCCTCTTGCTTAACAACACAATAAGGTAAACTTATGGGCTACCTACCATTGGCTTCCAATATTCATATAGATTAAACATTTCTTCTATGTAATAATCTAAAACTAGGTAGCTTAAATAACTCATTTAAAGTTTTACATGATATTTTCTTTTTACTTCTAAAAGTATTTGTTTCATTAAAAAAGGATCATCACTTACAGCCACAATGCTCATCCCACCCAAGCGAGGTCTCAGGAGGGTTGATGGATGTGCAAAAGCATAACCTCTTTAAGTGGTTGTGCCTCAGCTCAAAACCATTTCTTTGGCTTGAGAAATGAGTACCTTACCATCACTCCAAGTGATGGTCCCATATTTGGGTGTTGGAACCCCGAAATAATGGCAATATAAATACACCCTAAGATATATAGTCTAAGTAGACCATTATAACTCAACATTACCCACTAGAATCAATCCTATGACTTATATCTTTCAAATCAAAAGTCTTACCTTGCACTTACTTGCTCTAAAAAGTATTAGGTTCAAAGCCCAATACCAACACCCTACACCAGCTTTAGGACATTGTTTAGGAATATTCTTAATTAGCTCCTTACTCTCAAAAAAAATAAATATTGCCCATCTTTTACTAGGCACAATTAGAAAATTGTATTCTCATGTTGTAGAATATGTTATTTTCCAATTTTAAATTGAATGTGATATACTCATTCTTATTGTATTCATAAGTGTTTCATGCATATAGAAAATCATGCATGATACCCCCAATCTTTTTATGATAAAATTTAAATATAGTTTTGTGCCTATAATTATTATTTCTTGATCATATAACATTTGAACTATAAAACTTCCATGTGAAACACCTTAAACCTTCTATGTGTATCATGTGGTTAAAACATGACATCATAGATATTGTGAATGGAAACTTTTTTGTATCCTCGAACCATATAGCAACATAATTCTTTGGTAGATTTTAGTCATAACAAAATAATGCTTCAGGCAAAACTTGAACTCATAATTAAGTTATTGATACTAATAATGATATTTTATTACATCAATGTAGACCCAAAGGATTCATCAAACAAATAAACTTGTGTAAAATACAATAGTAGCAATAAATCTTGAGTATAATAGATGAATTCTTTATTAATGTGACATGAACATACCCTTTATGTAATTCCCTATAACAAACATTGGAAACTGGAATACCTCACACAAAAACTAATTAGGGATTTTCCATTTTCTTTTGAAGAAATATATTCTGCAACATTTTAATAATACATGTTACTCATCTTCTACTACTTGCAATAAACACAATTGACATATTTTGTCTTCTAGTTTTAACTCAGAGTTGGTGTGGTCCTATATATATATATATATATATAAGAGTATTTTTAAAAGATACTTTTATAGAGAAAATACTAGGTTTTAAGTGACTAGTTTAATGAAATAATTTCAAAGATTAACTATAAGTTTAATAATTTTTAACCCTTTTTAATTATTATTTTTAATAAAAATTTATTAGTCCTTCACTTTAAAATTTTTAGCTCTACATTATACATGAATAGGAATGGTTACATTAATGAAGACTTTAAGCATGATAGAAATGAATATGGTTATAAATGTTATATTTTGATAATGGAAATACTCCCAGAACATGAGCCTAATGCATGTTTATACATACACATAAACATAAAAAGAATCATCACCATAAGCTATAATGCTTATCCTACCAAGCAAGGTCCTAGGAGGATCAATAGATAAGCGAAAGCCTAACATCTTCAAGTGATTGTGTCTAGGGTAGAACCCATGTCTTCAACTTGAGAACCAAGTACCTTGCCATCACTCCAAATGATAGTCCCTATACATACATACATATATATATATGGACACTCTTTTAATAAAAATAACAATTTCATGTTCTCACCTTGGCATGAAATTTCTAGCAAGAATATCCCTTAAGATTTATTAGTTTTTGAATATTGACCTAATAGCTACAATGCATAACTAACAACCTTTATGTCATTGTGAACTTCCATGATTAAGTGAGATCTAGAGGACATTAATAAATTTTCTACAAGGTCTTCAAATTGATTTCAATCTAAATTACATTGTTAAAATTCATTAGAAGCTTTACCTTTATCTTAAATCCAAACTCGTGGTCCCTATCCCACACACTTACATACCTTGTAAGGCTTACATCATCATTAGCATCATCCTACCCTTATCCCAAGAAAATGGGGTTAGTCACATGAGGTCTCTTTCACCATTGACCTCAAGAGAAAGATATTTATTTATTTGTAGTTTCTTCAAATCATCTTTGATTGTTTTTTCCATGTCTTCTTTGATCTTCCTTTTGGTGGCTTTCCTAGAAAAGTGATGTAGCAACCTCTATGCTTATTGTTTACTCTTCTTGGCATATGTCCAAACCATCTAAGTAGCCATTCTTATATCTTATCTAAAATAGAAACCACTTCAAATATTCTTCTAATGTCTATATAGTTTATCTCTTCTAGTAACATTTAATATCCATAAAAGCATTTGCATTTTTGCCACATTAATTTGTTATTCATGCCTCTTTTATACAGCTCAACATTCAACACCATATAAGATAGCAAGCATGACTGTTATCTTATAAAATATCCCCTTTAATTTTATTGGTATTCTTTTATCACATAGAATACCACTAGCCTATTTCTATTTTGACCATTCTACCTCAATTATATTTCTAATGTCTTTATTAATTTTACCATCTAATCAAAGGATTGATCCTAGGTAGCAAAAGTGTTTGTAGTGAGGGACTTTTTTGCTTTGAATTCTCACTTTTATTTCACCACTATTTATGTTATTAATAAAATTGCATTTCTTATATTCTATCTTACTTTTACTAATTTTTAAGCCTTTTAATTTTAGAGCATGTCTCCACTTCTCCATTTTGGAAGTAATGTTTTCTTGAGTTATATCCACCAACACAATATTATTTGTAAATAGCGTACATTAAAGGATTTCATCTTGTATTTCCTTTGTTAATTCATCTATAATAATGACAAATAAGTATGGGCTATGTGCATATCCTTGATGTAGACCTAATGTGACTAGAAAATCATATGTTATTCCATAGGCCACTCTAATTGAGGTGGTAGCTCCTTCATACATGTCTTGAATTACTTTAGTATATTTATTAGAGATTTTTTTCCTCCTCAAGGCCCACCAAATAATATTTTTAGGCACTCTATCCTATACTTTTTCCAAATTGATTTTTTAATTATGTATACCATGAATTTTAGTCAATGGATATTCTATGTTTGAGTAAATATACTCATATTTACTTCAGTTAAAAGATAATGCATTTTTAAACATGGATTGTTAGCCAATTGGTTAACTTGCACTACATACCAAAAAGTATTGGATTTAATGCCTTTTTACACTAGCTTAGAATTTAATAATTTTTAAGAGGGGGGTGTTAGACCCCAAAAAGTAAATAATAACATTAAAAAAATAGAGTACATCAAATTATCAAAGAGAAAGTCTAAAGAAAAAGCCTAATGGTTTTAGGAATGTCTTTTTAGGTTTTCATCCTTATAACCAATCCTAAAAAATCTTCCCTCTAGGGTAGGAAAAGGATCAATCCTTACCCTTATTTAGAAGCATCCTCATAGGTTTCCAGTTCTTACTAAAGGGTTTCTTATAAAGAGAAGGAAAAAGATCTTTCTAAAGAAAAAAAATACATGAATCAAAGATAAAGAATAAATAACAACAAAAGTTGAAAGCTTCTCATATTTGAGCATCCAAAATAAAAAGAAATTACTATTGTAGAAAAAAATTAATTGTTTAGCTTTTACTAAGAGTTTTTTTTTTAAAGTAAGTGACATTTTTGAGAATTTTGTATTTGACACCTAAAGAGAGGTCATAGTTATACTCTTACAATTGGAAAATAACTGCACACCAAAGTTTCCAAATAGACTAGAGAATAAGTGGTCGAAGATAATACCAAATGCAAAGAAATGGAGTAGACAAAGAAAATTGATCACCAAGAATGACTTCATTGATGCTTAGTTGAAAGTTGATATAAATTCTAGATATTTATTTCCAAACATGCTAAAAAATAGGACACTAAAAAAAACATATAAAAATGAATCTTCACTTCTACAAAAAGGTCATTAGAAGAAACATTTCTCATATGTTTAAGATGTGTGTTGATAGGAAAACCTTTGATAAGTGGCGAGGTACCCCTACACTCAACTATACAAATATGAGCGTAGCACATGCGATCTGGTCGAACTCCACAGACTAAATGCCTAAATGCCCCATGAAACACTTGGGGTTAATCATTTGTTGTCTTCCCAAACTTACTTGTAGTTGTAACGGTTGTATGGTTAAGTAAGTCTAAGGTATATGATTTTTATGTCTTTTCTGTTTTATCTCCTATGTTGACGAGGTTAAGGGTGAAGAGATTAATTACTAACTTTAACTAACTAGCTAAGCCTTAATTAACCTAGCATCAGCATCCATTCCCACTTACTGTTCACACCCTGAACCGATGCAACCTTGGTTACCAAACGCTAGTCATTGCTAGGATCACCAAGCGTAACGCACATGCTAAAAGCAGTTGTACTGAAGCACTTAACTAGGAGAGAAGGGTTGAGAAAGATTTAATTACTAATAAAGCATTTAAATGGTAAACAATAAATAACAGTAAATAAAGTCCTATTTAGCCTATTCCATGCACTACAAGGTTTATCCAAGAAGTTCGTCTTTATTGTCGTACACAAACTTGTGTTCAGGTACAATATTTGCTTGAATAAAGATCCGTTCACTTTGGAGCTCCTACTATGGGCACATGGAAATTATTTTATCTCTGAAGAGGTAAAACTGCCAGAGTTTTGCTATGGTCTAGGCCTAGAATAAGAAACAAGGGAGAACCGCCTCTTATTTATAGATTTGATGATGCACTGCAATATCACGTACGCGATATCATAGGGGAAGACGTGATATCACAGGGGATGCAATATCGTGGCGGACACGATATTGTGTACGTGATATCGCAGCCCATGCGATATCGCATCCCATCATACCCCCATGACTGAATAAAAACTCATCCTCAAGTTCCTTACAAAATATTGGGATGGTATGGGATTATTGACTCAAATGGAACTAATGGGATGACATGTGAATGGATCATCATTATAAGAAAAGACAAAACTAGTGTTCACAACAACAAGAGTGAACACTTTATACATTTGACATCAGGCCTCATTTGGTAGTTGAGAAAGAGAGAGAGAAAGAAGTTTTACTGCTGCCAACGCTAAGATTACGCCTTTTGTTGTCCATCCGGAAACACACCATTGATCTTGCTCCTTACATAGCTACTTCAACACCACTCCATTCTAAGTGTTCTCTCTAGATCCAATCTGTTGTTGTATGATTGCCATCTACACACACAACACAGTCTTATATTAGCAAGGGTAAATGAATCATAATGCAATTGATACCTTGCTTCAGTGAAAGGTCCATTGGCTGAGTTGTGGTATGGCTGATACGGATCTGGAGATATCATAGTGGTTACTACCGAAGGTGTAGGGGTTAGGAGAAAATCAAAAAAAATTGGGTCTGGACCCCCATGACTAAGAGCAAACCTCTGGTAGCGATAGAATGGAGAAAGAATAAAGAACAAGAAAGATGGAGAAAAAGAGAAAACTATAACATTGATAAAATGGATGTCAAAATGGAAATGAACAAAATAAAGTTGATTGCAAAAATGTTAAGGGAAAGAATTTAACTGGTGCATTAAATAGGAATGTCAGTGGGTCCTCCCCAAAGCAGGATCATGCCCTTAATGCTCTGAAAAACCCACATTCAAAGAGTTTGTAGGCTCTAGGAATGTCATTTGGAACAAGAGTTAATGTCTTAACCATAAGAATTTACCAAAAAGAAAACAATGCATCAACCAAAATATACACTAATGATACAATCGGCAATGAGGTGAACCATGGAAAGAAGGATGGAGATAAGAAAATGGAATGGAATCCCAAGAACAAGGTGGTGTACAGCCCCTTGTGTAGTTCATGGTTAATGTGACTTAGCATATCCCATTCCAAGTTCAACCTCAAACAAACTACATCCAGTGACTTCGCATTAATGCATTCGGCCAATCCATCCCCTTGAAGTAACAAGAATGCCTTCACCGAAGAGCCACCACCATTCCGACGAAATGGAGGAGAGAATGAGAAGCGAGAAGGACCTTAGTTAGAGGGAACATTTATAACTTAGCATTGCCCACCAAAATCAAACTCATAACTTGGAACTTTCAGAGTCTTACCACTAGGCTAGTTGACACCAAACTTTGAATTTAAGACCTTTGAATACAATGGCATGTAAGCTAATTATCTCACACATGTGAATGCTTTAATTAGTTTATAGTAAATAAAGTTTAAATTCATTATGACATTTAAATGAATAGAAATTAAAAGAATATTAAATATAATAGTTCTTCTCAAGTTTTTTGTGCTTGTTGAAATTATGTATTATGTTAATTTCAAGTGTTACATTTTTAGCACTTTTTAAGAGCATATCAATGTATATGGTAATGCCTAACACATGCTCTTAAGCTAGTGACATAACAAATGCAAAGAGGTACCAACACTAGACTTTCATTCCATGACCTTTGAATACAAGGGCATGCAAACTACTCATGTGATCAATGACTAGTGCTCTAGATTTTCCTTTCTGTGGCCCAAAACTTTGTGATACAAAATCATATGGAGGAGATAGAAAATTTTGTTGATGACATGTAAGGAATCAATTAACTTCTTGTTGGTTCCAACAAGGTACTCTTTTTATGTCCTCACTACACGCATAGAATTAGGGGATGACTTTGTTTGAATTTAAAGCTATCTATAATGTTTCTAATTGCATGAGAAATAACTTCTTGAGCATCATTCAGCAACTTGAAGGTTCAATTACTTTTTTAGCTACCTTTAAATCTATTTTCATTGGTCTTAACTAGGTGGATGATTCCTCTTTCTTTTGTTATATCAATTGGAAAGCATACTCTTTTCTAAACTTAGGAGTTTTTATTGATATTCGATGCATGAATTTTTGGTCACTTGATGATTCAAAAATACAATGGCATACGAGATTTAGAAGACTTTGAAAGCTTCCTTGTTTTTAAAAATTAATCATTTCATATGGTATCTTCTTTAGCAAGGTATTCCTATAGAACAATATCTCATGTATTTGGGTGTGCTAAAACCTAAATGTGTGATATGCAATTCTGTTAATGAGTTTCTTCATTCTTTTTATGATTGTATTTTTTCCATGTATGCTATTTGGAGAAATAGATGTGATATTTTTCATGATCATGTAGTTACCCATGATGAGTTCACTATACTCCAAAACATCAACATTACTTAACCTATTATTTTTCAAGTCAAGTCTTAGCCTAGCAACAGTTTATTGGAGGTTAATAATATTCTTTAGCTAATGGAATCTTGGACTTGTAATATTGCTAGAAAATTTGCTTGGCTAATGTTTAAGACTCAGTATTAGTTTTTACTGTTTCTTCTATGTCTTTGCATCGCTCTTTTCGGTTATTCACAAGGAACACTTTAGTAAGTAGTGAAAACCTACAAGGATGTTTCTAAACATGGTCAAAATCTTGTCGTTTTCCTACCTTGCATGGTTGGATTTTAAGGATTGATTGTAAGGATGAAAACCCAAAAGGACATTCCTAAAATCATTGGTTCTTTTCTTTTCTTTGTTGTTTTCAAAGCTTTTTTATTATTGATGAGATATTTTAATGTACTTCATTTATTATTCTTAATATAATTTAATTTTTGGGGTCTAACACCATCTCCTCTTTCCCTTGCTCTAAGATTTTGGATATTATACATAATGAAAGAGATGCTTGGAGGACATCTTAATATTTACAAGTTTCTCAATTATATTATATACTTGAATAAAAATTAGTTACATTCAAATATAATCAAAGATTTCTTTTTTAAAACAATAAGGTATTTGTTTAGTGGTAAGACTCTTAGCATGGATATTCTATCTCACACAAGTTTAATTCCAATGGGTAATACTAAATTAGGAAAAATATGAAATTTTAAAATTGGTTTGGTCTAATAGATTTAAGAGGCTATTAGTGGATATAAGAAAGTATATAGGGATAATCTTAGAATAGTTTTTCATTATTTTGTGGTTTGCAAGTTAAAGTAAAGAAAACTAAAATGATAATATGGAACACAAAAAACACATAGTATAATTTTTAATTTGATGTTTAGAATATACAAATCATGTACTCTTTTAGATACATGGGTCTTTAATATGTAAATAATTATAGATAAGATAAATGCATTAAGGATATAATAGTAGCAGAAATAAAAGTTGTTTGTACAATTAAAAATAAATGTAAGGCATTTCAAGTTTGGGTTTAGAAGCTCAAAAAACAAATCTTTCATATAGTCATTTATCCTATTATGTTATATGAATGTAGAATTTAAGGATGAAGACTTAGTGCTAAAAATTGGAAGATCATTGAAAGAGTATAGAAATTTTTTTTACTAGATGAATTAAAGGCAAAAGTTCAAACAACCTATTACATACTTCTATTAGAGCTTAATTTCCTTCTTCTAGAAGCAAAAGTTGTTTGTCACTTCATTGGTTATATCAAAAAGTTGGCAAAAACAAATCAAATTAAATTTTCTAAAGAAATTTTTTAAAAACAAAAAGGAATGAGGATGAAATTTTCAAGGGATATAATGGTTGAAGACTTGGGATATATCATTGAAGTAGATTTAAAGTAATCCAAAGCATATTTGTAAGTTGGTTCAGGTTCTAAAATAGTTATGATCAAATGTAGAAAGTAAGAAAAAATTTTGTTTAGAATGCATAAGGGGTAATTAATTAAATTCATAAGTGTAATATCTATTAGTTGTACTCCCAATGAGTTATCACATTATCATTAACAATCTTCATTTAAGTTCACATAATCTTAGAATAGAAAGTGGAAGATGGATGCAAATTCTTAGAGAAGAATGCACATATAGGTTGTGTGGTTCAAAATATCTTGAGGATGAACAATATGTTTTACTTAGTTACCCTCAAACTAAATAGTTAAGACAAAAATATAATATTGCAGCAAAAGATTTATATGATCTTTTCTTGTTAAATCCAATATTAGTTAGCTACTTGAGTCAATATTAAATTTTCATGATACAAATGATTGTCCAACAAATCCTTTGGATCTTTGGATGTAAGAAAACCTTAGCTTTAATTTCATACATTTACTTTTAATTTTTTAAAAAAACCATTATAATAATGAGATTATTTACATGGCTGTTTTTACATCTTTTGAAGAAAGCAATATACTAAATCTTTATCTTTTGAGATACTTTGGGTTGCATATGCTAGGTTTAAATTCTAAATTAGGTAATAAAAAGCTTAAATATGGTAGGAAATCCATTCTTTTAGGTATAATATAAAAAATATCTATATAATATTAAAGATTTTATAACTCAAGGGATATAATGTTTGACATGTAAATGAAAATTTGGTTGAAGAACTTTAAATGGGTTTAAGAAAATCATTATGTATTCTTCTCAATCAACATTTATTAGTTCACAACTTTAAGAACTGCATACTTTGATATAAATAATTAATTAGAATTTATAGTGAAGATAGGAAATTTTATATTACAACTTTACATCTTAATTAAAAGGTTCATTAATTCTTACCATGTATTAGTTCTTAAATAAATTTCAGCAACTTTTAGAAAAATGAACATCTATGTACCTAAGCTAAAATTCTACTACATAATTTCAAATTTGGTATTTCATAGACTACTTGTGATAACAATGAACACATTTTCTATTTATATTTTTGGTTAAAATGTGTGGTATATGCTTTTGAAAGTCATAGGTTTATTCTTGAGAAAGTATGCTAAAATACATGCTATCTAAGGATATGATAATGATATTTGTTTAAGAGCTATGACATTAGTTAGAAAATTGACCATAGAAAATCATTGTCAAACCCTAAATCTAGCTAAATAAGTAAGCCTATGTTGGGGATTTTGAAACCTCAAAATAATTGTAATATACCCAAGATATATATCTAATTAGAACTTTATAACTTTGCATTTCCTACCAGAATTGAACCTACAACCTGGAGCTTAGCATAGCACTCTCCCCACATCCCCCCAACCCCTATACTAAAAACTTAACTCCTACAAACCTAACTTCACATACTTAAACCTATAACATTCTTTATCTTAAATTCTACCTTCTATATCAATTATTTCCTTTGTAATAACTATTCCCCACATTAAGTTCTCAAATATGGAACAAACAACACTACTGACTAAAGAATTTAAATTGAATTGCATATACCACCATAATATACAAATAATTATATAACAAAGACACAAACAACTATAGATAAAAGTAGCTAAGAAAAAACCAAACTATCTATAAGAAACTACTATATCCCACAATTGCTAGATAAAGGAATAACATAACATGAACCTAGATAGTATAAAAAAGATCACAAAACCAAACTGCAAAGAAGAGGAAAACAAGTAGACAAGAAGGATACAAAAATTAAGATAAAAAAAATAGAAAAGGAAAAGAAGAAAGGCTTCATGGTAAGGGCAACAACAGCATTAAACTAGATTATATATAATTTATATATAAGGTGGTCAAGAGCACATGCCATTGAAAAGTCAATAAAAGTTTGACTAAACTCTAAAGTAGATTTTGCCTTTAAGATGATTGACAAGAAGATACTAAGACTACTATATAAAACACTATCTCCTCCTCCCCATCCTCTAATTCAAACTTGTACTTAGCCTATGTTATTCAAGTATAAGTATTAAAATGATATTTTAGATATTAAAATTATTAAATTTAGGAGTTTTATATCAAAACTATGACTACATGTACCTCCATGTCATATATCTAATAATGAAGTGTTAGCCTAGTAATAAGAGTCTTGATTTAGAAGTTCTAGGTTATAGGTTCAATTCTAGTGGACAATGTTAAAATATAGAGTTCCAAAAAGACCATCAGTTAGTAGCTCAATACTCATCCTACCAAGGGGAGGTCTTGGGAGGGTTGATAGATGAGTAATAGCCTTATCTCTTTCAAGTGGCAGCACTCAAGTTTGAATCCAAATCTTACAACTTAAAAAGCAAGTACCTTACCATCACTCCAAGTGATCCATATAAAGTTCAGTATTGACTATATATCTTCTAAATAAATATTGTTAAGAAACTTAAGGTTTTGAGACCCCCTTTCATGGCATAAATTCAACATGAAACTTTGGTGGAATCATATGTTATTTATGATTTTAGGTATTAAAATTATTAAATTAGGATGTTGTTCAAAACTATTACTATATGTACCTCCATACCACATACCAAACATGAAAAGTTGATAGAATGATATGTAAGTCTAGTAGTAAAACTTTTAATATAAAAAGAAACACATCACAAGCTCAATTTCAATGAGCAACATTGATAAATGGAAAAGTTCGTGAGGTAGTAGAATCAAAAGGATCATCACCCAGAGGTTTAATGCTCATCTCACCAAGGTGAGGTCTAGGGAGGATTAGTAGATGAGCACAATCCTAATCTCTTTCAAGTAACTACGCCCATGCTCAAACCTAGGTCTTATGACTTAAGGAACAAACATCTTATCATCATTCTAAGTGGTGCTCCCTTTAGCGAGGCATTATTCACTAATAATATGTACCCTAAGACATATAACTAACATGATACCTTCATAGAACTTAAGTAGGATAGACCATTATGTAACTTAACAGATCCATTGGAATTGAACCTATGACTTGAAAATCACAAGTTACATGCTCTAATAAAGTGACCAATTCCTTACTAACAAGAAGTTTTTAATTCAAATCACACTTAAGACATCACAAATTCTACCAAAATATTCAGTTGGCTATATGTCTTAGAGGTACATATGGTTTCTTTGAGAGTAAGAATTATAACCCAAAATAATTTGACTATAAGTATACCCCAAGACATATAGCCAATATGATATAGAAAAACTATAGAGAAGTATAATGATGCCTTGCAGGTTACTTGAACTAGCAAGCTCTTACCTAATAATACAATTAGCTAACAACTTAAACCACCTATGACTAGCAAAACTACCTCTAGTCAATAAGTTTAAGATTTCAAGAAATTCCATCCCCTCTAAAAAAAGAGTCTTAGATTTTTATTCAATCTTTTTAAAACTAATGGCTTTCTCTTAATAAAAAGTTAAAGCTTTTAATATTAAAAATTCACTTTACTCTCTTATAAAGTTAGATCTATTTTACATGTATTTTTTATCTTATCATTTTCTTAGTAAGTTTTAAGTTAGTATCATCATCATCATGGTATCTTTATAACATTAATATAGACTTTAGAATGATTTTGAGTTTGTATGTTATTTTAAAATCTACTTCTCCTTCTATGCTTTATGCTAATTTGGAATGAAAGTTCTAATATAATCTTATTTTCAATATTAAAAGCTTTATTCATGACATGAAATCACATGCCACATAGGGGCATGGTAAAAATATATATTTAGGTACTATGACATTAGGTAGACCATTCGTCATAATAATCCATTGTCAAATCCTTCACCTACCTTATTAATTAGCCCATCATAAATGGGATAAATGCACTAAGATGATGATAATTCATGATATAAAACCAAAGACCGAAAAAATCAAGTTAATGTTAGTGATAAGAATTTTCAAATGACAATAAAGAATCTAGAAGAGACAAAGGCTCCTATATATAATTTTACTAGTACTAGAGAAAGTATTAAGCAAATTAGGCAAATAGCTCCTAAGGTAAATGGTTCCTTATCTGATAACAATATTATTAACTTAAAATTAAAGTTAGTGTCGACAAGAAGATTATAGTTAATAGTAAACATTCTCAATGTAAGATGAATAACATGTAATGAAGTGAAAATCTTCCACAAGTAGTACCACTTTCTTACTTTGAAATAAATATTGGTATTGAGCCCCCACTTTCTATCTCAAATCCTTTCACTATTTTAAGTTCAAGCATGGATGTTGAAAAGTGATGTAAATTTTGTTAGGACTAGGATCTTCCTCCCTAGTAATAATTAAAATTTTCCCTTATTTTTTCAAAATATCAATTGTAAGGTTGTACACCTAAGTAGATAGTCCTAAAATTAGAAATTTTTTTCTTTCCATATTTTTTTTATGATGCCTACTCAATGTCAAGTTTGTGATGTACTTTAAATTTTCTTTTCTTATTAGTAATATTTTTTTGAGGTATGATTCATGATATTGAACAATATTTATAATGTATTCTACAATGCAATACCCTTATTTTGGGCTAAACATGGGGTTTTTTTTGAAATTTTTTTATCTTTAAATATATTATTAAAAATTAAAGAATGAAACTTTTTGCTACTAATTTTTTTTTCAATATTTAAAGTAACAAGAACTCCCTAATGCTCTAATATTTACTCAATTTTTCATTTCTAAAAATGTAAAGAGAAAATTATTTAATAGTAATGCATTATGTCAATATAGCACACTATTTATGCAAATCATAAATGAAATATTCAAAGATAACCCCCATATTTCTTCTAGTCCTTCACATCTATGATTTAAGCTTAATGCTATAATATTGTAATCTTTGTATTATATTATCAACAATGTTCGTACTTGTAGAGTTTCATATTACCAATGTCTTACTTCTATTTTTTGTATCTTTAACCATCCAAGACTAATAAAACAAGATTTATTAATCAGTCACTCAATAGAACATTATTGACATTGTATAAATTATAGTTTTAATTAAAATATGATACAAAATTATGTAGAGTAAATGTCTATACATGATAAATGATACCTTAAGTAAAATTTATGATTAGAAATTGTATATATTATAATGATAAAATGCAAATTCTTATTACAAGATGAGATGAATGTCATAATACAAATATTAGAGGAAAACTTAGAGTGTCTTTTATCATGGATAAGATGCAAAATGATGTCTTAGATGGCTTAGTCATGTTAAAAAATGCTTAGATACTGAATATGTTAAGAAAGGTTATCACATCATAATTCTACCAAACCCATTGAAAGGAAAACCAAACAAAGATAATGGAAGAAATGGTAAGAGAAAATATGAAAAAATTATAAATAAATCAAGCTTTATCTCTTGATGGAGCTTAGTGGTGAAAGGGAACACTTGTATGTGACCTCATATTGCTGGGATAAATGATAATATTATAATGATGCTAAAATGTACATATTACAATGGAAGAATATATACAAATGGAACAAGCCTAAAGAAAGTAAAGAATGTGGAAACTTTAGATATTTTGAAACTAAATGTGAAAGTGAATCTCTTTATTTTCATCAATTGAGACCCTTTTGAATTTATCAAATGATACCACTTTGAAAACTTCTACAACATAATGTTACTTAGTGGAATTAAACTTACGACTTGGATTTTCTATGCTAAGACTCTTACCAATAAGTTAATACTTCATTATTATGATAAAATCCAACATAATTCAACTAAGCATAACACCATTGGCTTATATGATGCTAGAGAAAGATGCAAGGTTAGTTGAATCTACCCTTGAAATGTGAGAAGATCAATATCAATGTAAAAATACAAAAAATTTACATGGTAGGTTGCATAATAGGAGGAAAAGGCAACAAATAAAATTTGTTAAAAAAGTATAGGATGCAAAGAAATTTATTAGTTTGACAAAGTCTATTTTTAGAAGTGGATATGTTGTCATTCTAATCTTAAGTTACGTATTAACTTATTATATATATATCTAATAAGTTAGTACTCAAATAACTAACATTTTTAAAGAAGAAACTTGCATTATATAAAAAGACTGATATTTAATAAATGATTCTCCAAACATTATTTACAATCAAATACNTTCCCTTTTTAAAAAATCAATTAAAATTTAATTAATATAAGAATAAACTTTAAGGAACTACCACTTAGAAGGATGGTAAGGTGCTTATTTCTCAAGTCATAAGACTTGGGTTTGAGTCTGGATGTATCCACTCAAAAGAGGTTAGGCTTTGACTCATTTATCGACCCTCTTGAGGACCTTGCCTTAGGATGAGCATTAAACCTCTTGGTAATGATCCTTTTATAAAAATAAACTTTTAATTCTATTATTTTACTACTCCTTGGAATTTTAAAATTAACAACATCATCATGATGTTTTTATCTTAACAACATACACTAGCCTATTGATGAAGACAAATGATTTGATGTTAATTGTTTAATACCATAGCTTAAATATATATTTCTTCTAAAATGTTAAAAAAGAGGAAAATAATCAAAATTTCGATCTTGAACTAAACTATAAGTCTTATAAACACTACACCTTATGGGCCCTCATGACTTATCTATTCATATATTCTATGGTGTCTAGTATTGTTACATTTAGAAATCTCTAAAAATAAATAAAATTAATAATTGTGAAGTTAATAGTTTGCATATTCAAACCTTTATAAGTATTAATGTATAGAGATTTGAAAGATATAGAGTTGTAATTTTTGCAAAAATATGAAATTTAGGTATTATAAGATTTAGTTTTAGTTTTGACATAATGCTCATATATCTCACTAACTTATTGGAATGAGGTCAAATATACTATGTAAGATACAAGTCCCACACATTAACTAATGGATAGGTTATAAGACTTATGGTTTCTAATATTTTATAAAATTCATGAGCCATAAGGCTTATAACTTTTAAAAGTATATATTTTCAATAAAATTAAGAGCATTTTCATTAAAAATTTTAATTTTAATTACTTTAATGTTTTACCTAAATGTTTAAAGCTTAAATAATACAGGGAATAATCATCCTCCTAACCTTATCTAAACATACGTAGAATGGGTAGAATAACTTATTAAATAATGCCATTTTAACAAAAGCCAAAAAAAAAAAAGCAAAAGGGAAAACATCTTTTTTATGCTTAGAACATTTGAAAAAGAATAATAAAATTGAAATATACACTAACATTGTTTCTTGACAATCTCTAGAAACATTTAAGATAAATTGTAGCTTCATTGTTTAAAGAAGATCTAATGCCTTTGATCATCCTAATCACTAGGACATAAGAAGACATAAATCAACCTTTCATGCATAAGCAAACAAAATTGATTTCGATGCGTAAAAAGAAACAAAACCAGGATATCTTTTTTCCCAAAGCAGTGAATGAGCGTCCATTAAGTGAAAGACAAAAATAAGAGTTACTACATCTGACAGACAGGTGCAATCCATCAAAAATATGCTGTGACAAACCATGATAATAATCAAAGTGCTAATTTAACTTGAAATAATAATGTACCAGTCTAGAAAATAAAACTAGATACCATGGGCTGTCACTGCCTTGTCCATTAAATAAAAAAGGCAAACTAATAAAAAATCAAACCAATACACTAAATGTTAAAATAGCCAAGACTTGAGTAAATTAAACAAAAGCTGGGACAATCAGCAACATTGGAAGATAATATATATATAAATGAACGCAGCAGGAGAATTTGCGCTGCCATGGAGCTGGTGAAAAGCTTGCTGGGAGATTAAGCGAATCAGAACTGAGTCCTTCGGACATAGAGTTCTCTTCTTCTTAATTTAGATCATGTTATAACTGACCATGACCAGCTGTGTTAGAAATAAAAGCTAGTGAGAGGGAAATGGAGCGGCATTTACAGCAAAAGGGGAATGAACCTGATTCCAGCTTGAAACTGAGACGATGGACATGAAACTGCCTGTGCTAAAAATACTATCCTCATGCTGCTCCAACACCCAAGAAATCTATAAAAGGGACGTTGGCCTTACCTGCATCATCTGTATCTGCGTCCATATCCATGTTCATGTTCATGTTCGTGTCCATACTGTTAATATTATGTCTCTGCTGTTGCTGTTGCAGCTGCAGTTCCAATTTTGGACATGTGCCAGTGCCATATCGTAACCGCTCCTCCTCTGCGGATGAGGAGACCCTTGATCTCTGACTCTGGTCTGTCAGACCTTCCAATTCAGGGCTCATGGGCTTATTGTCACTGTCATGCTGTGTGGTGGTGGGTAATTTCAAGTTGGGTCTGTATTCATCTTGGTTCCTAGGCTGACATGGTAGAAGCTTCAGCTCTTTTGAAGGGCTTATTGGACGACGGCTCGAAAACCACACAGGGGGGCATGACGCTGGTGGTGTCTGTGGGTTTATGTTCATATTCATGGCTGCCCATGCTGCCATTTTTGCTGCATCTGTACAACTGCTGTTGGTGTTGCTTCCTGGTGGGTTGTATGGTATTCTTGTTTGGATTTTGATGGGCTCTGCAGTGGTGGAGGAGTATGATGCAGTAGTGGTTTTGATGGTTGGTATAGGCGTTTGGGTTAAAAATTCTTGGAAGTTTTTCCTTGACTGTATGTAGCTGTTTATGGCAAAATCACTGATGGAGGAGCTCATTGCCACCGCTCTGGCCCCCGGGCCATTAGCTTCCACAGCCATGGCTGTTCATTCCACACACCAAAATCCGAAAATCAATAAATCACAAATAAATTAACCCCATAACCAAAAACACAGTAATTTTAACTGATTAGGTTTCCTTTACCTGGGTGATGGTGGGCTAGTGTCGCTGGGGATTCATTGTGCTGTAGTGTTCTTGGCCGGTGCGACGTGATGATGGAGTTGTGAGCAGAATTTGGAGTGGAGTTGTGGGCATGGTCTTCAAATCTTCTGTAATAAATATCCATGAATGTGGTAAAGGCAGGGTTGTGGGTACGAAGGTGGTGATCGTAGAATTCATGGAGATGAGATGTGGAATGAGTTGGGTGGAGCTTGGACTTGCGGAGGAAATTGTGGTTGTTGTTAAAGGAGGAGGACGAGGGAGCGGAGGCAGTTGCAGACGAGCAGGAAGGCCTTCTTTTGCCATAGATTCTGGAACGCTCTCTGAACTTGCGAGCCATTATGACGTGCCAGTGGTTCTTAACAGCGTTGTCGGTTCTGCCGGGAAAAAGCCTGGCGATCATCGCCCATTTGTTGCCGTGGATTCTGTGCGCCGCTAGCAGCCGTTCTTCCTCCTCCTCTGTAAACGGCCGCCTGTTTATTCGTGGATCCAATTGATTGAACCACCTCAACCTGCAACTCTTCCCTGCACAACACCACCGCCGTATTCTCCGTGATCAGTCCTCCGATTTCACGTTTACGTTACTTGCAGCGTTCAATAAAAGCAAGCAAAATTATGGATTGTGGACTTGCGACCTATCAGGCCTTGAAACATGTACATGTTTACTTGTTTGAGTGATACAGGACTGTCGAATTTGTTCACAGACTAGAAAATTAAAAGATATATATTATTTCTTCTTTTTTTGGGGCAGCTTCCGGTCTTTCGATAGACTGACTCCAATTCAGAAATCCGAATTTGCTATTTCCATGTTTAGTTACAGAGTTGAGCTGCCTTTTCCTTTAACGGGTGCAGCGAAAGGTAATCAATTTTACCGAAAATTTCATGATTCATGCATCCAGGTTTGGATTAAGTCATTTAACTGGTTATTCGAAGGATTAAAGACAAAGTACCTTTAATCCTTCGAATAACCAGCAAAGAACTGAAAAATGGATATATGTATATATTTATACATCCTCTTCTGAATTACAATGAAGCGGAAAAAGAAATTTAAAAATCTCGAAATTAAAGAATACTACCTGATCGTCCCTCGAGTTTCTCGGCAATGGAGTTCCAGTTCTGGGGGCCATACTGCTCCACCAGCTCTCGGAGTTTTTCGTCCTCAGCGGGCCTCCAATGGCCGCGGGGGCAAACCTTTCCTCTGGAATTATTGGAATTGGAATTGCCCTCCGATTTGGCGTTGACATCGCTGCTGCTGTTATCGTCCATCTCCGATGCCGTCTTGATGTCGTCCTGATCCTGTGCAGATGATGCACCGGATCTTTCTGCCGCCGCTCCTCCATTCATGGCCGCCAAAAGAACACTCACGCCTGGAAAATATTTTTCTCTGTAACGACCTGATCAAGCAGGGGACCAATAGGAAGAACCCTCACAACCCACATAAACGAAGGCAAAACAAATCAGACAAAACGGAGAAGGGGAAGAATCAGAAGGATAAGGAGGAGGAAGAGGAGCAGCAGGAGGTAGACAGATTGTTAAGAATTCCAATGGAATTTGCAACAATGAATGATGCTATTATAGTTCAACCTCGAAAGCATCGAATCGAATTGAAGGGCCGGGCGTGCGGGGTCTGAATAAGTCTCAACTATCAAACGAACCTACCGCAAGCAAACTCTTAGGGTAAGCCGTTCCGATTAACTTTATACACCCACAACAAGCAAGCAAGCACAGCGGGGGTTACGTGTGTGGAAGAGAATGATTACACTAAAATTGATCATTGGCTTAGACTTCTCCGCATCATGATAAGGCCATGGCTACTGTGTCATTAACTCTCATGCAAAAACCGAAGCCGCAGCATCAACCAGAATGATAGTCATCGTTCTCCTCTCCAAAGGATCGACCTTAAACAAAAGTACATAACTATAACCCTTCTCTCCAAAGGATCGACCTTAGACAAAAGTACATAACTATAACCCTAACCCTGCGTATCAGAATCCACCACCACCGCGACTGACTGCTCTCCAAACAGAGAAGAGCGTTGAAGAAAAGAAGCAGGAACAACAACAACAGAGAGAGAGAGAGAGAGAGCGCCAATCCGATGGCACGTCTCTTTTGTTGGTTTCACACGATACGGTTTTGACAGCAAAGGCGAAACTGTACTGTGTCTAGGTCTCTCTGCTGCCTGCGTGCGTGTGTATATCAGGCGCTGCTGCGATTGCGTGCTTCGCCTGCTCTCCGCTCAATCTTGGAAAGTCCGAGAGCAAAGCAGCCGCTTGGCCATCAAATCCGCCGGACCCACAATGCCCTCCATTTGCTGCAATTCTTTTAAAACATGCACATATAACCGAAGTTTTTATATTCGCCTGCACAGGTAGCTCATCTGCCGATCTTCAAACTGTGGCAGCTATTCTTCTCCCTTCTTCTTCTTCTTCTTCCGAAATTCCAATTCTTTGTGCGTTAAACCGCTGTATGTTTTTTTAAATGTCGCGTGGGTTGAATTTGGTGGGCTCCTCGGACTGCAGGTGGGTGCCCAGCCGTTGAGATTTGCGGTTGCTTTTGAGCCTACGAATAGGCGAAGACGAAAATGAACGTTCTTTGTTTTGTTATTGTTGTTGTTGCAGTATAGCGAATGTTCAGTGCCTGCTTAGCGTACAAGCTGCTGTACTGGGTCGTTACAGGCGTCTTCTGTACAGACACAAAACACACAACACACCGCAGCAGCATGCCTTGCCACCATCCATCGGCAAATCTGCCTACTCTTATATCTCATGTTCATGTATGAGGAGCAAAGAAACCCGTGCACTCCCATATGGATTTTTTTTCTTTCTTTCTCCCTTCAGTCATGTCTTTGTTTTTAGCGTCAGTTAGTTATCACACAGCCCGCCAGCCCTAACGCACCTTACTGCTGCAAAAATCTGGCATACCCTGTAACGAACGGAGGCCAAAAAAGGCCGCTGTGATATGTTTTGTACTTGGTTGCTTGTGGCAGCCATTGCTAACATCGCTCTCTATCTGCTGCCTGCAATCCGCCCTCTTTCCAAAAGTTTGGCAGCCACGTTGCTGCTACCGCAGCACTAGTAATAGTAGAAGAATGATCGATGCTGACGTCGTTCATGCACACAACATACAACATACATAGATCATCTTATAGCATTAGCATAAACATAACCATAACATGCTCTTCCCTTCCCATGAACGAATGAATGCGATTTTGACCGCGGCTCACGCAAAAGTGAAATTTACGTAAATTCGCAGATGTAAATTCCCAACCGAATGACATTCTCCATGTCTGCTAGTGAAATATCTACCCCTGCCTACTTCTCCACCACCGTATGCTATCCGTCTTTATCATCCAATCTTTCATGGAACGCAGAATTCCTCCCTTATTTTGCGTTTTTCTCGCCGGACTACTTTTACAGTTTTACTGTTGCTACCTTTTGGCGAACACTACTGTTACCCGCTTGGATCCATCAGTGTGGAAACCGTCAAGGCTTCAACAACCCATATGGAAATTAAGGGATTCGACGTAGCTTTTGACCATAGACCCGGCAGTAAAGTTGCTCACTCTCTGTGTCTGTGGCCGGAGAAAAAGTGCAGTAAATTAAGGCGCAATTCATGTGGCAACTATGTCATTATCCGGCTCCACAGTCCAAGCTTTCGACAGTGCAATCATGCCAGGTTTGCCTAACTAAATATGGGCGTTGTTTAAGATGCGCTAATTCATGATTCGCATTCGCCTATCCATCCATTTTATTCCACCCCGCAAAAAAGCCAAGAAGTTGGTTCGTTGTATGTCCAAGCACTGAAACGACAGAAATTAGCCGGAAAAGGTCTGCGCCCACTGCGACGGTTATACGAAGCGGAACACGTGTAGATGCAACACAGGAAAAGGGCAAAAGGACCCACGGGCAGGCGCCCAGTCCTATTAATTAATGCCAACACTAAAACTAAAGCCATGCCTCTTTTTCAATGGACCTGTTTATCTATCCCTTAATTACTACGCTTCCCCTTTTGCTTCCGTGCCTCTAAATATCTAAATAATATTTTTGTCGGTCTGCGTACAATGACAGCACGTTGAAACTGAAACTGAAACCGAATATATTTAAATTTTTTTTGTCGGGAAGCACCGGGGAGAATTCAGCTTCGGCCAATTCGTTCTGGAATTTCTTTCTATTTCAGAACAAATCGTTGCGACCGATACTGTGCATAATTTTGAGTTAGCATATCTACGTATAATGTGTTGGCGTAGCTGCGCATATAACGCTAGGACGTTGCAGTCCGGAAAAAAAAAGCAGTGCACAGCACAACAGCAACAACAAAAATGCCGCCATTCGCCTGCCGTTCGTTATATGTCACCATTGAAGAAGAAGAATGAAGGAAAAGCACAGAAACCATGATCAATCAGTGCCATCTCTAATTGGGCAGCACAGCAGCAAGTCCACTGGCGGTAATACAACATTGATCACCATTTGCTGGGTAACGATAAACAGAGACCCCAAAAATTATTTATGAAAAAAAGAAAGAAAGTAAAACACAGATTCTCTCATGTCAAAACTTCAAACCCAAATTTCAATTCCATCTCACAGTTTCCTCCGTGGCACGCCACAGATAACAGCAGCTATGTTCTAGGCTTTGTCTTGCTCGGCCTACTTTGCTGTTGGTAAGTCCACACGCAAACTTCTCGGCGGGTAGATCCACACAATGACCGTTAAAAACTTAGGCAGCTAAGATAGCAGCAGTCATGATCTTAAAAATATGGAGAAAATATCAGAAACGGAAATGACAAATGTGAAATATCTTACCTTCCACGAAAATGAGAAATGTGAAATATCTTAGTTGCAGGTAAATAACATGCAATGCCACAAGATTGATGGTTACAGCAAGTAGAGTATCGGTAGAACGTAATCTTTGTAACAGGTTGGGTTGGGTTGGTAGTCTGTTACAGAGACTACGAATCCACATACAATTGTGTGCCTGCGTGGAAGTGCCAATTGCCGTGGGTTTTACATCTGTATCAATACAACTCTACCCAACTACCTGACTGCTCAGGATATTTTTTCTGTATCGATCACGGATAATCTCATCTCGACACACGACTCACCGCTGGATTTGTCGTATGGTGAAATACTAACAGCAGGGGTTGGCTTCGACAGATATTCATGGATCGAATATGCATGGTTGGTTTCTTATCTTTGTCGCACCATCTTTTCTATACACGCAACTTTGTATCTGTATGGAGAGAGCTAGCTAATGTTTCATTAGATGATCTGTATTATAGGTTAGGTTTGCAAATCACTCCTTATTAAAAACCTCCACGAAAAGCAACTATCAAATCTAATCTAATGATAAATTTTTAAAATACTCTAAATTAAGGATAACATAATTTGTAATTTAGAAACACGATGTTTTTTCCAATACATCCATGCAGTTGTTGTACCATATGTATTTATTCTTTAACATGCAACTGTATAAGTACACAGTTCAACTCTTACTCTCGCAACAACGTAAAAATAAGTAGAACATAATAATTTGTTACTCATTTTTAACAAATTTTCAAATGGTTCATCTTTTAGGAGCATTCGTCAACAAATAATAAAGATACATTGACATAATAACATATTAATATCATTCTTAATTTGTTATGTACTTACTTTAGTTTAAAATTTTCACTTCCATGATAACTTTGTTATCTTAAGTAATGGTATAAATTAATCATGGACTTTCTTGACAAAACTTATCTCAAATAATAACTTTGCTGCCTTGAAGAGTCATTTCATTGTTTCATATTCTTTTTAAAAATTAATGATCAAGAATCATTTTCATATTAAGCATTATCAATTATCTTTAATCCAACTTCTAAACTCTCAATATCAAAACTAAGTTTAACAAGAGACAAGGTCATCATACTTAACAAAACTCTCAACCTATTAATGTGACTAAACATATATCATATACACATAAAAGAGATAAGTAACACTTAATAATACTAATTCAATTGACACTAATGAGAGATGGTTCAAAGTTAGCTCATTGTCTAATAAGAATGCGTAAGCAAGAGGTTGCTTGTTCAAATAACTTTAGGCATCATTATGTTCTTCTAAAGTATCATGTTATTTATATGTCTTAGGGTGTACCTATAGTCAAGTTGCTTGAATTGTGGCACCTTCAAAATAGATGAGATTTGAAAAACTACAAGTTAATTACATCTGTGAAGCTCTTAATTGCCTAGAAAAAACAAGGTATTCTTATACATGTTTCTAAATTTAACTATGCTAATTTGGAGGAAATATTGTTCTAAGCCACCTTACAAGTTAACAAAGATCATAATCAACACTGAAGTGTTAGCCGAGTAGTCAGACTCTTAATTCGAAAGCTTTAAGTCATGGGTTGGTTTCTAGTAAGCAATGCTAACTTATAAAGTTCTAATTAGACTATATATCTTGGAGTGTAGCTATATTATAAGTATTTTGGGGTTCCAACACCCCACACCTTTTTGAAATGAGAGAGAGGTGGCAATTGATGAGGACTAATGTTTTCAAAATGGGAGAGAGAGAGAGAGAGAGAGAGAGAGAGAGAGAATTTTTTCCCATAATCAACATTTCAAGTTAACAAAGAAAATCATCATGCTTAGTAATTTTCATAATAATCCTTTTTAGAAGATTAGTGGACAAGGGAAATAACAAAACAAAGCTTCTAGTTGTGTCAGTACCCAACAACAACAAATGGAGTCTAAGAGATGACAAAACAAGGCATTTGGTTTTTTATGAACTCAACAACAATAAATGACGAAGCCCAGTCAATCCAACTTAGCTCAAAATAGCCACACTAGAAGGATCTCATACTAGAGAATCAACTAATGGAAGTGCCATAAAGGCAACCCTTAATTACTCAATTGCAAAGAGTAGGATACTTGATGAGAAGTGTTTTCCATTCTTGAATTATTGAGGAGATTTCTAATGGCATGCAAGGTGCGATTGACAAATTTTTTCATTGGTCCTTTGTGAAATTTTTCCTTAAAAAAAAGAATCATCATCATGTTGTTGATCGATGAGAACCAATGTTTTATAAATGTAAGTAATTCATGAGAACCAACATAACAATGTTTTTCATTATATATCTTACAAGTTACCAAAGATAATCATGCTTAGTGTTTTCCATAATAATCTTTACAAGCCTAAAAAGATTATCATCATGTTGGTGCTTGATGAGAATGAATGTTTTCTAAATGTGAGCAATTGATTCTAAACAAAAGAGACAATGTCATACCACGTAAAATTAAATTTATGAATTATAATTAAAAATGTAACCTTAAAATAACATAGGAAACAAAAAAAAATCCCTCATAGGAATTATTATTAAATCCAAAAGGTACATAACATGAGAAAAGTATCAAAGCACAAATTGTTGGTTAATTGGTTAGCTTACACTTCATTGCACTTAAAGGTATTAAGTTCAAATCTAGTACCAACATACTACACACACCAACCTAGATATATTATTCTAGGCATATTCTCAATTTTTCTTACCCTTAAAGAAACATGAGACAAATCTCAAAATATAAAGGAAAGCATACCTTATTGGTGGATTTGGAATGAGGCCAAAGTAATGCAAAGATTCTTATGAGTTCCATGCTATCTTAATTGTCACTAAAGAACTACATGGCCCTAATTCCTTGTGAACTACATTACAAGGATATGTAGGTTTGTTAGGGAGGCTTTACCTCTCTCACTTGGATCACCATTCCTCTCTATGGACTAGAGTTTAGGGCCAATTGAACATAGCTTAGAATTAGTCCTTATTATGGTATCATGTTCTCTTGGATAATGTTGTATTATGCTATGTTGTAGTGTGAATGTGCGCATGTATATATCTTGGGTCTTTTATGCATGTGTGTTTCCTAGGTCATTCTCATTATGCTTCTAATCATTTTCTAATGAGTTCCATGAATTTTATTATGCTTTTAGGTATTGTAAATATTGAGGTGTAGTCCACCTTTAATCTACCCTCCTTTCCTATCTAATTTGGGACTCTTTGGTGGTGTCATATGATGTTTTTTTTAAGAATGTTGCAACACTTAGTATTGAAGCCATAGTTTTTGGTTTGAGGTTGACGTTGGTTTATGGTTCATTGCTTGTGGTTTGTGTAGATAGCTATAATTATGATGCATATGAAGAAGAACAAAGGAAGCCAAAATCTTGGAAATGCTCTTCTTGGTCTCAATTCTTATAATGGACCAACTCAGGTGGCAATCTAGAAAGTCAAGTACATGAAGAGATGCATGTAAATGTGCCCGAAAGTGAATACATGGATGACAACAAGGAGATTTCTTCTAGGATGACTAATCATGATCCTCTTGGAAAGGTGCAAAAACTATGAAGCTAGTTACTAGAGGTTGATAGTATGATTCTTAACTACTTACCTATTACTAAGAAAGTGAAAATGGTCCATGAAATTATGGACTAAATGGATGTGCCATACTTGTGAGAGCTAAATTAATACATTTAGCATAAGCTCTTCATGGTCCAAAATTTTGTGCTACGAAATCATATGGAGTAGATGGTAGATGTTGTTGTTGATGTTCAAGTGTTTATGGGGAACATTCTACAAAGGTTGATGACCCTAAAGGCAATGAATAAGAAGCTTGAGGTAAGAAGTAAGTATTTCAAGGACTAGTTGGTTGTATAGATGAAAGTATTCATATCTAGGTCTAGGTGATTTGCATCCAAAATTTAGGCCAAAGAACCTAAAGCTTACAAAGATGAACATGGTGATAAACCCATAGATGCCTTTTTAAATGAGATGGTGTGATTCCTAGAGATAAATAAGTATCCCAATGAGTCTAAAGTTAGCATTGCTTCCCAATGCTTAAAGGAAGGTTCTTAAACTTAGTGGCTTGACATTGTCTAGGAGATGAGATCCTCACAATTTTTCCTAGAAGATAAGTTCAAAACTCCCTTGATCAATAACTTCCATCCCTAGGCAATTCCATCAAGAAAGCTTGGATGAAGTTGAAAGAGATCTAGTAGAAAAGAAAAATGAGAGGATTACCTTAAGAAGTTCTAGGAAGTGGTGTCGCAAATGCCCAACATCAATAAGGAGACCAAGCTTTGATTATTTTTCAATGGCCTAAAACCTTGGGGGCCTAATAGGATATCAAAACTTACAAGATCATGGAGTATAGGTTGGCATTAGAGTTCTTTAAGAAGGCATAGATGTTAATACCCTTATACCATCTTTAGTTTAACACATATTGGTTGTCATTTTAGTGGAATGTCATCAACAAATTTACATAAAATACTAGGTGGATTTTTAAACTTGTGGAAAAATTTAAGCCATATGCCACCTTTCCAACTTGTTCAAAGATTTTAAATAGTCCATAATAGAAATAGGCCAACTTGAAATGCTTTTATATTTTTTAATAATAGTATTCATGATCTTCAAATCTTCTTCCTTTCATTTAGCTCGTATAGTTGGATCAACCCAAGTTAAGAGGGTATGACAATTTTTCCCATATACTCTTTAAATGAAGTTTAATTAATTAATACTTAATAATTATTATTGTCAATAAACTCTATCAAATGCAATTAGTTTTCTCATGTTTTTGGCTTAAATCCCATATAACTTCTCAAAATATCTTTTAAAATTTAATTTACTCATTCAATCTAGCCATCAATTTCAGGGTGATATGATGTACTAAACTTCAATTAAGTACTAAGTTCCTTAGAAAAGTTTTACCAAAATTTAGAAATAAACCTAAGGTCTCAATTTGAGGTTATTAATTTGGAACAACCATGTAGTTAAAATACATCTTGCACAAATTCCTAAGCTACCTCATTCATAGTATTCATAAATTTTAAAGGAATGACATGGGTCTTATTAGATATATAATTGATCCATTGTAATCAAGATTAAGTTATTTCCTTTCTTAGTCAATGTAATCCTACTAGGAAATGCATAGTTACATCTTTTCATTTTCATATTCATCTTCTAAGGGTTGTAAACATTCACTTGGTTGATTTTATTTGGCCTTGATCCCTTGATAAGTTGGGAAATTCTTAATATAGGTTTCAATATCATTCTTTATACTGAGTCAAATATATATTTTTTGCATGCAAGTCTTAATATACCTAGGATGGCTAATGAACAATAAAAGTATGATTTTCGAAGGGCTTTGTTAATGCAAGTTGGTTGATGTAGCTTAGTTGACATAGATGCATTAATGTAGTTTATTTGATTAAGCCTATGCTAGGGTGATCTAGATCTATTTAGAAAGTCACCAAAAATGCTTATAAATATGGTTCACCTACCATGTGTATGAATTTTTTTGAACATCACCTTATTAAGAAAACAGAGCAATATCATTGCTGTGATTACCAAGTGAATATGATTTTACACTTGAAACTAGTCATGCTCATTTCACTACTTATTAATGTACATAAAAATTAAATGGCAATGAAAGTAAATTCTATTCTAAGAGTGTTGCAATGAATATTAATCAATCTTGATCTTATTTTTGGTCATAGATTGTGTCTAAGTATAATGCCACTCGAATAAGACATCATAAAATCAACTCAAATTTAGCTAAAATTACTCATTGACTGTTACTATATTATAGAAACAAACTGTAAGAGTTTGGCTACACTTGTGAGAAGACGATCTATAAGCATAGTAGGTGAACTATATGTATAAGCATTTTTTGTAATTGCTTATGTCATCGTAACATAGGCTTACTCGACTAGGCTACATCAACACATTTATGTCAACTAAGTTATGTCAACTAAGTTTTGTTGATGAAGCTCTTTTAAAATCACACTTTGATTATTGATCATATCCACCATAACTGACTAAAAAATTGTCCTCAAGTTGCATAAAGTAGAAAAATTCTAATTATAAAAAAATTATGGGAAACTCAAATAAGGTTGACTTATATTACAAAAAATTGAATCTAATAGGATTGACTAATATTTTAAAAAGTTAAGTATTGCATTACAAAATTTATTCAATTGGATGTATTATAAACTTAAAAAATGATGGAAGGACTAGATTGATGTTAAAGTTTATGAAATTTGCAAGAACCTTCAGAAATCTATCAATGATCAGTCTTTATGTTGTTCCTAGTAGTGGTGGTTCTTTCAACCTTGGTTACTTTAGTGGCATCTTTCCTTTTATGCAAAACATGTGAAGGGTGGATTGAAATTTCTCATTATTGATCTATGAGTCTCTAAGCAATGAACATGTTATGTTTGATTTTTAATTCTTATATTGGCTACTTTCTTATATCCTCCTCTTAGCCTCTTCTCCCTACCTTGCAAAAGATATCTAAACTTAGAAACTTTTTTAGGAGCCATGTATAATAACCAAAGAATTTTTATTAGTTTTTAATTAAATATTAGTTAGAATTCCAACCCTTTTTTGCATCCTTGGTTAGAGTGGAATTTGCAAACATTTATTATTTGGGCTTAAGATGATTGTAAAATAATGTTCCTAAGGCTTTAAGGTAACTAGAATCATCAAGCTTTTAAGTTAATTTATTTATTCTTATTATTGGTTACCTTAATGTTTGAAAATAAGGTGTTAGAAAATTTTTTAAAATTCATGTTCTTAGGGCCCCCACAATGAAGAGCTTAACATCAATACTTGGTAATCCTAGTAGCACTGTTGCTGCATTATCTTTGTGGCCTACTACATAACCATTTCCCCTCAATATTATATAATCTCATGCTTAAAACTCCTTAAAAATCCCAATGTGCAACCATTTATAAGACTTCAAACCATGCCAAATTTATCATTTTTGACCTATCCTAAGCAGTCATGACTGTCTTCATGGCTCAAAATCTTGCTTTCAAAACTTTTAAAATCCTTTTAAAAATTTCTAAAAATTTACCAAAGTTGGGATCAACTATTCGTATTGTCATCAACATAGCGAGCTTAGTTGACACTGCACCATCGACATTTCACCATTGTTGGTGCATGTAAAACCTATATATAACATGTTGAATGTTGGTCATTTTTTTCATTTTATTTCAAACACAAAGTTCATTTTTGCTGTTTTCTTAAGAAAAGACCTTTTAAGAACCATATCTTATGATAACTCTAGACCTTCAAACATGTGAACTCCTAGAGTTGAGCTTTATGTCTTTGGAGAAACTAGACCATAATTTGAAAACTTTCTAAAATCTTGTTTTTTGAGCACCTAAGGTAACTAACATTAAAAGTCATTGAAATTAATTAAAAATTAAGATATTATAGTTATCTTAGGATCTTCAAAACATTAAAATGTGATCAATCAAGCTCTTAAACATTAAAATTTTCCAAAATTCGACTAACACCAAGGTTGATTAAGGAAAAGTCCATTATAAACTATTTTGGAATTTAATAGTTAATCATCAACATGATTACAAGTGGTACCGAAACATGTTTCAAAGGTAAGAGGCTTATGATAGTTAAGAAAATGAGTATGAAAGGTGCACAAGTATGTGGGCAAGCGTAGGAATAGTAAGCATCCCATGTAATGGAACTCATAAGAAAGGAGTAGATAAAGGAATCTATTAGATAGGTTCCCATAGTGCACACTAGTAAATTTGTGTAGGATGAGGCACCTTAACCATGATAAAATCTAGAAATGTTTGTCATAGAATTATGTCTTGTGAAAATTAGGAAAAAGTAACTTCAAAATATAGTCCTTTAAAATTCTAGCTTCAAACAATTCTTAGAGTTTACACCCTAAGAAGTTCATGAGAAATGGACCTCCCTCAATTGGTCCATCATTTTAGCCAATGGAAAGTGAAATGTGTATCTTTTTTTTGGAATAATCTCTAAAAGGATGTGCTTACAAAAATCAAGAACTTCATCATCTCCTACTTCATTGATGCTATTACCCATGCCTTGGGTATTCCCAATGTAAGAACATAAGTTGCTAAACTATCCACCAAATTAGATGTAGAGGTGAAATATGAATAGATGCAAAGAGCCTATGAAGTGAACAAAAGGAAATATGGTTGATTGACCAAAGCAGGAAAGATATATTTCAAAAGTATCATGTATTACATCAATCACATGGTATGGCCTAGCAAAGTCATCTCTTTCTTTGTAAGGATATGTGTAGATTTTAGCATGAAGTTCCTAGTAAACCTACCTCATTTAATTTCTTAGAGATCAAGTAGTGCTTCAAGGAGAATAAAAGAGATATGAAATCACTTTCCTTCGCAAGCTTTATTAGGAAACTTTGCCAAAGAAAGGAATTGCTCACTATGCTAATAACATTCTTTGTAGGATGCCCATAGCTTCTTGGAAAGAAATGATGAAAGATAAACTATCTCTTAAGTTCCAAGAAGAAGTACCATAACTAAACATTAGAGAAGTGGCAACCATAAGTGTTGCAAGCCACCAAGCACCTATGGGTGCATCTAATTTCTATCACCCTATAATGAGCCACTTAGAGAAGGCTTCATGGATGGTAAGGTAGTAGCAGGATGATTTTATAAACTTGTTATAAGCTCAAAGAAGTAGTGCCATAGGACAAGTAAACCCATTGCCTACTAAATCCTATTTTGAAATGTTTAACAATGTTGCATCCTTCTTTGTTACATTTTGAATAAGAGGATAAAGCAGTTGTGATGATCATGTTACATCAAGGATAAGAAACTACTACAAAGGTGGTGGTAGATTGAATCAAGAAAGTATTAAAGGTTTCTACAACACCAACTCGAAAATTTATCACTATTCAAGAAATCTAAGTGTTCACAGGGGTCATACTAAGAGGGAAAAATATAATAAGTTAAACATAGCATGAGGAGGTACTGGATAAACTAGTTAGAGTTAAGCCAATGATGATAGATATCTTCAACATTCTTGAAGATTAATAATTGTAAAATGAAGTTGTGCAACTTTGAACCCAACTAGTAGACCTTGTGATCCACTAGGTTAGCCTATTCGATGATGATGCATTCAACCAATTGAAGGCTAAGCAACACTAAATTTATAAAGTCACTTTAGAATATGATTAAATTTCATATGCACAACTTAATATCCAAAATTGAATCATTAGTAACCTTAAATCACAAAGTTTAAACCAATAAACATACTTAAGAAAACCATAGAAAATACATCACTCAAGAAAATCCATACAAAGTTATGATAACAGCAAGCATAGATCCTTGAGATCCAAGATAACAACATGATCCATTTTACAATTTCATAAAATGAATTCACTATTACAATAATGCTTGAATCCTTTAACTGCAAAGCATCCTAAATGTTAATGCATCTCTAGCACACCTAATCTAGTATCCACATCATCACCTAGAAACTCTATTTAAGCATTCTAAGTGAAATATGCATGAAACACATGTAGGAAGAATTGGAACACCCTCATCATAGAGGAAACCATCTTGATGCCACTTGGAATAAGTTGGAAGGTAGGGCCCATGTTGTAAAGCACACTATTAGATCTAGCAACAAACACAATTAACTTAATTGTTAATCAAATGCTTTAACTTTATCATTAATGAATAAATTACCATATTAACTTTACCATGAATGCATTATTTATTACATTAACTAGGATTTGCATACAATGAGATTCCATGAGTTCTCGCATCAATGTAGAATAACTACAAGATTGATATTAACTTAACTAGCCCTCATAAAAGATAAGAACAAATATTGGATTATAAACCCTCATACATGTTTAGACAAATAGTTGGGATATGTTAAGGTTAGTATCAACCTTATAACTATCCTATATATTAGTTCTTAATTATCACCTAAGGTTTCTTTATCTAAGCTACACATTAGTAGGTTGACACAATACTCTAAATAAACTTTATCATGATAAGGACCATCTAGGTAGTGCACCATTAAGTTGATTGAGTCCTCTGAATCAAGTTTACCATGATCAAGACTTAGTTCTTTTCTAGATTCTTTACCAAAGGTCATATTTCCTAGTTGTTCATAAATTTTACAATCCTTTTTAATTCATTAATCCCAAAGGTCATATTTCCTAGTTTCTCAACATTACGGATGCATCCATACATGTTTAGAATGTTAGCTAGCCATTACTATTAACTATTGTTATCAATATCAGATATTGTACATGTGTTACCACTCCAAATAACTTGTTGAAAATTTGTCATGACTTTCATCATGACCTCTACATCTATTTCAAGCTAGGTATTAAGACATCTAGAAGCCACTATTGCTAGGAGGAGATTACAATAGTAAGAAAATAATTTAGAACATAAAGCAAAAAATTTTAAAAATGATAAATTATAGAAAATTCAACAAAACCAAGGTTAGATTGATAACACATGAAAGAAGATCAAATTAGCAAAGCAAACTATCACAAAAAGGAAAGTAGGTATAAGAAGATGTTATCTATTTTAATTAAATCAAGAATATTTCCTCTCCTTTGAGAATCCAGTAAAGCTTTGCCAAGTAAGTATAGGTTTAGATCTAGAAAATGCCAAGAGATCTGTTACGTACAACTATGAGTAAGAGAATGGAGAGAACACAAGGCACAAATAATAATCAAGAAAATATATTCAAAATAATAATATCTCTAAATATGTAATAAAAGAAATTCCCAAGGTCCAACCTTACGAAGCATATCATCAAAACATAATAAAACATGTACACTTACCAAGAGGTGCAAGGATCAAACATTGCCAATACATAGGGATTGATCCAAGATACATAGGCTTATAGAAAAATATACCATAAGATACCAAAAAATATATATAAATAGGGATTCAAGCATTTAAGCCTCAAGTTCTATAATCGTAAACATAAGATAGGAAAGATGCTAGAATACACTAGCATAATCCACTAGTAAGATACAACATAATGTAGATTATATTACATCAAGATATATCCTTATGCTAATGCACCTTAGTATAAGAAAATAATTAACAAACCTAAAATTCTAGGTTTGAAACATGGAAGTGTTTTAAACATCAAGTGAAGATGGAGAAGGAAAATGCCATATGAAATGCCTTTCAATCTGAAGCTAAGGTTCATGCCTTAAATAAAAGCATCACGATATTAACAAAGGAGAATAATGAATTTTTTGCCAAGAACAAGAGGCTACAAAGTGTTAAAAAGGAAAATCATCAAATAGAAGATCACTTGAAAGTAACTCCATGACATAGATGTTGATAGGTTAGTAGTAGAAAATAGGAGTCTCTTAATGGAGAAGGTTAGAGTCATCTAGTAGAAGTTTGCAATTAAGATTGCAGCATGGAAAAATAAGATCATCAGGTATGAGAAGATGAAGAATCATTATTGAAACCATGTTGGCCTCCAAAAAGAGATTAATGAAAAAGAGATTCTAATGGTAAAAGCTAAACATGACCCTCCAGTAGTTTCTTCATCCTAATTGGTAATCCATCATAAATGAAATCAATGCTGTGAATCAAGTGATGATAAAAATTGAATGAGCTACAAATTAATGATATGACCAAATACATGGAGCTTGCCAACTTATGGTACATAAACCTATTAATGCTGACTACAGGGGAGGCTATGAAATGAGTTAGAGAAGTAAGAGGCCACCTCATTCTTACTTTATGACAATGAACAGAAGATCCATTACAAGGTAGTTAGAAGTTGCATATTTCAAACACAAAGCTAGAGGTTCTAATGAAAAAATTCACTAATCAAAGAGATGTTATCAAGAACATAGGCAAAAGAATGGCTAGCTATTAAGACCTCAAGAAGTAGGTAAAGGCATTTGACATTACATGCATACATTTTGTAGCTTGGTTTGCCAATGCCCATAAAATGTTCCCAACTCTTTCCTATCCTAAGGAAGTATTGATAGTATCAAATCTAGGAAATATGACTTGGCTTGTCCATGATCCCATAACAAAGGAAGAAAAGATATGAGCCTTAATCGAAGTATTTTGCTTAAAGAGCATAGTAGGAGCTTTAGCATATCAGCTATTAAGGCCACTAAGGTAAGAGAAGCCTCTAATGCTATGAAAAAAATGAAAGACTATCCTTGGTTAATTTTGCAATTTTGAAAATTTTTGTAAGAACAATGTATCTAATTCTTGTCATTTTTTCAGTTGTTAATTGTGTAAGTCACTCAAATAAAAGTTGTCATGTGACATTCAAGTCTTTGTGAATAAATTAGAATAACTCATGTAATTGCTTAAAGAAATAAACTTCTAATTTTATTTAACTTAAGGATAAGTCTTTGGTTAGTTGTGGGGTTATGATAAATAGTCTTTTGATTAGTTGCATTGATGCAAGTACGTTAGTTCATCAGTGTTAACATAATCAAGGTTATGTTGATGCATCAACATTGATGCAACAATCATAAATGCCTATAAATACAAGTGTACCTACTACATTTATGACATTAGTTTTTATTGATTAGAGGGATATTATATTAGTTTGTTCTTATAGATGTATTAATCAATGAGTGCTCACAACGTAGTGTGAAGTAATTGTACAAAGTATTTATTTAAGTGTATTCTACTTAAAAATTTTCCATGACAATAATAAGAATTGAGATTATTTTACTCCATTTTACCGCTTTCATTTAGCATAGAATTTATTTCTTATGTTCATTATTTTCTAATGCAACTAGCCTAATGTTTACTTTCTCTTGTACTTAAAATAATTATTTATGTTCATATGCACCTTAGAATATCACATAATAAGAATAAACACATATTTGTTTTTATAATCCTAGCAATGCTCTTACTTGGCACACCTAATAGTAAATACTTGGTAACCTAGTAATGATCATGTGAGTCTAAGATGTGTACAAAAAACTAAGAATGGGTACTTATTGTATAAAATAGCTTAGACTATAATTCTTATGCTTAGATTAATTAGATTAAATTTGAATATTTGAATAATAGACCAAAAAATCTAGTCATCATATATCTCAATTATACTTAACCACAATGATGAGGTATTAGCCTAGTAGTAAGACACTTAATTTGGAATCTCTAGGTAATGGGTTTGATTTTGGTGGACAATGCTGTGTTATATAAAGTTCTAATTAGACTATATATCTTGGGGTGTACCTATGTTTCACTTATTTTAGGTTTCAACATCCCACTCAATTCTACTTAACCATAGATACTAAGGGCAATCACAAGTTTAATTAGGAAGCTAGTGACTTGTGATCTAACTACTAACAATCCAGACCTTTCACTAGTCCAATCAATAGATTACAATTAGGTCACTTGTGAAAACTTGTGATTTCTATGATTGGATGTAGAAACTACATCATCACTCACCAATGGCTAACATACAGAACTTTATATGCTTCATTTAATAATTTTTGACTTTAACTACCTTATGGAATACAAACCCTTTCTTCTTTTATTAAAATTTCATGAGAAGACATGCAATAATTGGGCATAAATTTTTAGTCTACTAAAAGTATTTTGAAGTAAGGATTATTTTTAATCTATATCTTATTTTCTTCTTCTATTAATGTTGTGACTACTCTGATCACAAGGTTCTACAGCCTACTTAAGGCCTCTATAACAAAATTTTATTTTCTAGGAATATACATTATCTTAAAGTTATATTCTACAAGACTCTACACTCATCTATATAGTTGCATGTTTAAAATAGGTTGATTTTGTAAATATTCTAAATCCTTATGTTTAGTTTATAAATAGGTTAAAATAGTCTTTCTTACTTTTTGATACATTACTCTCTTTACAATTTTTTGGAGGGGCTTTACAATATTTCTTTACATGACCAACTTTACCAAAATCCCAAAATTTAGGTAGCCTCTTGACAAATTTTTGAGGCTTATTCTTAAATTGAAGCCTCTTAACAAACTTTGGCTTTACATCATTTTTGATAAATAATACACCATTTTGAGGAGTAGAAGTTTTTCTTATTGCTTCCTCAAACAACAATTAAACAATAATATTATAAAAAATGAAGTTGGTAGATGTATTACTTATAGCATTTACAAATGTCTTCCATGAATCTAGAAGTGTGTTGAGGAATGTGATGCATTGTTCTTCCTCATCTATTTTCACCCTGGTAGATTGCAATTGATGAACCAATGTATTGAAGGTGTTTAAGTGTTTTGCAATAGCTATACCTTCAACCATTTTACATTCATATAATCACTTCTTTAAAAATAACTTATTTGTTAAGGATTTTTTTGGTATAAAGCTTTGAACTTATCCCACAAATCATTAGTAGAAAAAACATTGGAAACATTAAGTAATATCGAATCTAATAAACATAAACAAATGGTACTTATGGCTTTTAAGTTCAATTTTTTCCGTTCTTCATTAAAAAATTTATTTGGTTTTGTTCTTGAGATTTCACTGTGTTGATCTTTTTCAATTACAAGATCCTCCATCTTGATCTTCCATAGTTCATAATTGGATTCATTGAATATTTCAATCTCAAATTTTGTTGAAGAGAGTCATGATTTCCCTACAAACACTTAGACAAAGAAAAACTATTTTGTGTGGAACCTAGCTTCGACACTAATTATTATTCCTAGTTACACACACACAATACTAATAAATATTTTTGATAAAATGAATAATAACACAAAAATTAGCAAGACATAGAGTTACCCTAGGGAAAACCTTCAAGGTGAAAAACCCAACAAAAATTGGTTCTTGGATCATTAGTAGCAATATGACTTCAAGATTGAAGCATGGAGAGAATCAATGAGAACAATGGAGAAGAATTGTAGGGGAGGATTATAGCTTTAGGCATTGGCCATTATTGTTTTGTATTATTATATAAAGGAAGCTCCCTTAGAGCTCCTTATATATTGCTTGAGTTACAAAAATAAACCCAAAAATAAAAGGGGATAACGTAGTTTATTTTGGTGGGGATAGGTACAAGATAAAATATAACATAGATAAGAATAAGAATATAACAAAGTCAAAAATATATAGAGAAAATCAAGGTAGATTTGCCTTCATCCAACTTACAATTCTCCCTCTTGAAGGTAATGCTGCTTTAAAGAATAGTCCAGACCATTTTTAGGAAATCAAGTCTGAAGAAGACCAAATGCTAATCAGCACTAGAGAAACTTTTCTACAAGAGTTAACTTGGTGAGTACATTTGTAGAATTTGTAATAAAATCCATTTTTAATCAAGTGTGATATAATAGTAATGATATTGTAGCTATGATAGCATAGCTCATGCTATGTCATTGTTGATATGATGTCTCAAGAGTTGTGCTGCCCTATAAATACTAACACTTGGATGCACAAGCAATAATAGTTTTTTGCCAACCCTTACCCAAACTCTTGTAGTTTTATTTTATAGTCTTAGCAATAGAGTGAATGCCCCTAGTGTGGTGTTAAGTAGTTGAATAAATTCTTTATTTCAGTGAATTGTACTTGGGCACGGTTCATGTTTGAAAAGATCGAGATTGTTTCATATCATTGCAACATTCCATTAATTCTTTTATTCTTTTGTTTAAGTAGCATAATTTTCCTATTTTCTTAGCTTAATTCTCTACATTTCAAAAGTATTTTACTTTTCATAATCATTAGTTAAGTAGAATAGGTACGACTAGTTTCCAGCATTTAAGTGTAATTTCTTGGTAACCCAATAGTGGATTTACTTGATTTACTAAGTAGTAATTGCATGTGGTAATCCTAGTGATAATTACATAAGCCCAAGATGTGACCAACAAGAAAGGATCAAATACTCATTGCTACTAGGATGGAATAGATTTAAATTTTTGTATTACTTAGACTTAGACTTTAATTTTATTTTTAATGATGTTTACAATTAAGAGTTAGCTAAGCCTTACAACATCACTTATCATGTCTCATTGTGAGTTGAATCATACATTCAGATTTCACTAAAAGTGAGAAGACAATGATTGCAAACTTAATATCAAATCCTAGCATAATTACATTATCCATCCATGAATTATGATTTGGTCACATGTGAACACTTGTGACTTGTATGGTAGAGTGTTAGGATATTCCACCACTCATCAATTTGCTTTAGTAGATATTTTATTTAGAAGAATCATTTTCTTTTTAATTTCCTTCTGTATATAGTGATACTCTATTTCAATGTGCTTTGTTTGGGCATGAAAAGTTTGATTCTTGAACATGCTTATAGCACTTTGAGTATCAGAACCAATATTAATCAAAGTCTGAGTGATGCCAAGTTTAGCTATTAGACTTTGAAGCCATATAGCCTCTCTGCATGCCAAGTTAGCAATAACATATTCAACTTTAGTGGTAGACTGAGCAACACAAGATTGGTTCTGACTTTTCCAAGAAATAACACCACTAAAAAGATTAAGCACATATCCAATAGTATATTTCCTACCATCAATATCACTACCTCAATATGGATCAACGAAGCCATGAAGTCCATTGGAATTATTTTATAATAGATCCCATAATTTACAGTATCACCAAAATATCAGAAGACTCACTTCACATCAATCCAATTTGCTTCCCTTGATTAGACATATACTTGCTAAGTTTTCCAACAATGTAAACAATATTAGGTCTAGTAGTAGAGACCATTGCATACATTAAACTACGGATAGCACTAGCATATGGAATTTTAACCATGAGCTCTTTTTCTTCTCTTATCTTTGGGCATTATTCAACTAAAATTTTAATACTTGCTTCATAGGTTGTAGTCATAGGCTTGTAATCATGCATATTAAATCTTTTTAAAATATTTTCAACATATGTAGATTGTCCAAGCTAAAGTCTTTTATTAGCCCTATTCCTTTTAATATCCATGTTCAAAATTTTTTGTGTAGCACCAAGATCGTTCATCTCAAATTAAGAAGACAAACGAAGTTTTAACTTCTAAATGTCATGTATGTTATTACCTGCTATTAACATGCCATTGACATATAATAGCAAGAAAACCTATTTTTCACTTGTATTTTTAACATACATATAGGAGTCTTTTACACTTCTAACAAAACCAAGATTTATCATGTGGTCATTAAATTTTTTATTCCACATACTTGATGCTTGTTTAAGCCCATATAGTTATTTTAATAATTGACACACCATATGCTCTTTTCCTTTCATTTCATATCCTTTTTATTGAAGCATATAAATTTCTTCCTCAAGATCACCATTGAGGAATTTGTTTTCACATCCATTTGTTCAAGTTTAAGATCATAAACAACTGTAATGGACAAAAATGATCTTATGGATGTTAATTTAACTACTGAAGAAAACATCTCATCATAATGAATTCCTTTTTTCTGAGAATATCCTTTAGCAACAAGTCGAGCTTTGAATTATTTTCTAGATTTTATCTTGTACATCCATTTATTTTGAATGGGTATCCTACCTAGTGGAAATTTAACTAGTTTCCATATTTTATTCTTATGAACTAATGACATTTCAACATCCATTTCTTATTTCCATTCTATGTTTTTCATGGGTAAACATGCCTAATCATATGTTGAAGGCTCATTATTTTCAAGAAATAATACATATTCCTCTAGATGTGATGGTAATTTTCTTATACGTGCTGAATGTCTTAATGGTTCATCTTCATTGAAGGAATTTTCTTCCTCTTCATGTTGTTCCTCATTATCTACCATGCTATCACCATCTTGTTCACTAGGGGTAATATCCCTAGCTAAGGAAGGATGACCCTTAGAAATTTCATTATTAATTTTAATAGGCACATACATAAGAGTTACATCATTTGAAGGAGTTTTAGTATTTGAAGATTCCTCCTTCATAGATCTACATTTTTCTCTAAACATCTCAACTATAAATAACCCTTTTAGTTTTTGAGTTATATAACTTATAAGCTTTGACACCATGTTCATAGCCAAGGAAAATACATTTGACAGACTTAGAGTTTAATTTGCATCTATTATATTTTGGAACATGTACATAGGCCTCATAATAAAAAATATTTAAATAATTTAAATTAATGGATCTACCATTGCAAACTTCTTTTGGAATTTTTTTGTCAAGTACTAATGAAGGAGATCTATTAATAAGATAACATGTAATCATTATTGCTTCACCCCAAAAATGCTTGTCAATATTAGATTCACTAAAGAAAACATTTGGCACATTCCATCAATATTCAATTGAAGTGCTATGCTACTCCATTTTGTTTAGGAGTCCCTAAAATAGTCTTTTTCCTTTGAATGTCTTGTTTTCTACAAAAAGCATTAAATGCATTTGAGCAAAACTCACTGCCATTGTTAATTCTTAGAATTTTGATTTTATTTCTTGAATAATTACCAACAAGAGCTTTGAATTCTATGAATTTTTCAAATACTTCAAACTTATGTTTTAATAAATAGATCTAGCTCTTTATAAAATAATCATCAATAAAAGAAACATAATACATAGCACCTCTAAGAGAACTTGTTTTAATATCTTTAACTGGTTCACATACATGACTATGTATTAGTTCTAATATCTAAAGAGATTTAACATTAATTTTTTGAAAACTATGACACCTCTATTTACCATGTAGATGATGATGGTAGAAATCCAAGGAATCTTTTGAAAACTTAAATTTAATTTACTTGTAAAATTCCTTAATTCCCTTTTTACCAAGATGTCCATTCTTTTATGGCACAAATCAATACTTGAATTTAAATTAATAATTGTAAATGCACTTAATTTCTACTTTAATATCTTAGCTTCTAATTTTCACAACTTGCCTATTTTAATTCTAGAAGCCAAAAGAGATGAACCATGTAGTATTGAGCATTTTTCACCTTCAATGAGAACAATTAGTCTTACATCATCCAATTCACTTACAAACAATAGATTTTTAGCTAGTGTTGAAACATGACATACATTGGGAATCGATTTAACTATTCCATTTTAAAATTGAATCTTTCATAACTAATAAATTTGCATAAACCATTATTATGCAATCTTATCATTATAAGATTAGATGATGTATACTCACTGAACCAATGAACATGTCGAGTGTAGTGATGAGATGCACCCAAGTCCACATATAATGGATACATATTAGCATTATCATAAGAGCTAACATACAAATCTCTCTCTTGAGCAAGAGAGGATTTATCACTTTTTGATACATTACTCTCTTTACCTTTTTTTGAAGGGGTTTTATAATCTTTCTTTACATGACCAGCTTTACTACAATTCCAACATTTAGGTAGCCTATTTACAAATTTTTGAGACTTATTCTTAAATTGATGCCTCTTAACAAGCTTTGTTTTTACATCATTTTTGATAAATAATGCATCATTTTTAGGAGTAGAAGTTTTTCTTCTTGCTTCCTCAAGCAACAACTAACCAATAATAATATAAAAAATGAAGTTGGTAGATGTATTATTTACAGCCATTACAAATGTCTCCCATGAATTTGGAAGTATGCTAAGGAATGTAATGCATTGATCTTCCTCATCTATTTTCACCCCAATAGATTGCAATTGATGAACTAGTGTACTGAAGGAATCTAAGTGTTTTGTAATAGTTATACCTTCAAACATTTTACATTCATATAATCACTTCTTTGTTAAGGATTTTGTTTAGTATAAAGCTTGTAGCTTATTTCACAAATCCTTAGCAGAAGAAACATTGGAAACATTAAGCTATATAAAATTTGATAGACATAAACAAGTGGTAATTATCACTTTTAAGTTCAATTTTTTCCATTCTTCATTAGAAACTTTACTAGTTTGGTGCATGAGGTTGCATTGTGTTGATCTTTTTCAATAAAAAAATCCTTCATCTTGATCTTCCATAGTTCATAATTGGATCCATTGAATATTTCAATCTCAAGTTTTGTTGAAGAGTTAGTCATGCTTCCCCTGTAAATACTTAGATAAAGAAAAACTAATTTGTGTGGAACTTGGCTTCGATACCAATTATTATTCCTAGTCTCTCACACATAATACTAATAAATATTTTAGATAAATTAAAGAATAATGTAAAAATTAGCAAGACACAAAGTTATCATGGAAAAAACCTTCAAGGTGAAAAACCGTAGCAAAAATTGGTTCTTGGACCATTAGCAACAATACAACTTTAAGATTGAAACATAGAGAGAATCAATGAGAATAGTGGAGAAGAATTTCAAGGAAGGATTGCAACTTAGGCATTGGCCATTATTGTGTTGTATTGTTGTATCAAGGATGCTCCCTTAGAGCTCCTTATATATTTCTCAGGTTACAAAAATAAACCCAAAATAAAAGGTATTAACATAGTTTATTTTGATGGGGATAGGTATGGGACCAAATATAACATAGATAAGAATAAGACCATAACAAAGGCAAACATATGTAGAGAAAATCAAGGTAGTTTTGTTTTCATCCACCTTACTTCTCCTACTATAAATAAGTTAATGGTATTACTAAAGTAGAGTAATATTTAATAAAACCCAATTAACCCTAAGAAACTATGAACTATTATAACATCTTTAAGTTCTAGTCATTCCCTAATTGTGCTTATCTTGAATGGATTAAGTTGTAAATCCTTTTGTGATAAAATGTGACCAAGATATCCACTTCTTTAAAAACTCTCATGTACTTACTATAGCTTTTAATTTAATTTATTTTAAAATTTCTTTAAATGTCTTCAGATGTTTAATATTTTCCTTCTTTATCTTACAATACACTAATATGTTATCCATAAAAACTATCATGAATTTATATAAATTCTTCTCTAAATATATTATTCATAAGGATCATGAATGTTTTTGGAGCATTAGGAAGTTCAAATGGCATCATAAAAAATTCATATAAATCATATTATTTTCTAAAAGCAATTTCATTAATATCATTTTCTTTAATTCATACCTAATGGTAGCTTAATTTTAAATTAATCTTGAAGAAATAACATACTTTTTAAAGTTAGTTAAATAAGTCATTAATTCTTAGTAAAAGATAACTATTTTTTAATTATTGCCTTATTTTACTCCATGCAATTAATAAAAAATATTAGAGTATTATCTTTCTTTTTAATGAATAGTACAAATGCATCCTAAGGGTAGACACTTGGACATGTCTCATCTTCTACAAGTAATTGTTCTAATTGTACTTTTAATTCTCTCAACTCACTATTTGAAAAGCTATACAAAATTTTAATATACGTTTAGTTATAAGGAAAATGCCTAAAGTTTTCTATAGTTCATTTAAGTGGGAATTCCTTGATTTTAGCAAAGATCAAAAATTCAAACTCTTTAAGTTCTATGAGGAGTTCGATATCAATGAGTCTTTAAGGTTTTTTCATCCTAATCACAAACATAGTTTTTACTATTTCATCATACCAATTCCCATCATTTTTAAAAACTGGTATAATTTTACTATCCTCAACATTGGAAATTATACTTGTTAATGCTACACTTTTGATTGTTTTACCATTTCTAGATCAATATCATAATGTTGAATCTTTGTAATCTAATTTTCTCTTTTTTCAAGTGAATTCATTGTGACATAGAATTTCCTTAACCAATGATTCATAAAGCATAACAATTGCATGAGTTCTCTTAAAATAGTATTTAAAATAAAGAGTTTCTTTTACTATTTCAAATGTCTATTTTTCCAAAGTAGAATAACTTAACTCACATCTCTTCAGGTAATGGCTATAAAATCCAATAAGTAAATCATAATATATTTATTTTTCAACAATTACTACAATCAAAATTTTTAGAATTATTTGCATAAAGGTAAAAGTCTTTTTAAAAATCAAGGCTTACTAAAGTAGGAATTTGGATAATATGCTCCTTAATCTTCTAAAAAGATGCTTCAGGTTCAATAGTCTTCTTAACTTCTTCATCCTTCTTTAGAATTTCTTTTAATAGTTTCTTAAAGTCTATGAAATAAGGGATAAATATTTTAATAAATTTAATTTTTTAAAATAAAAATATTTAGGTCTTTTTACTATTTGAAGAAGAAATTTCTTTAATTATCTTCAAAAGCTTTATCCATGGCTCATTGAAATAGGAAACCTACATTGAACAATCCAAATAGCATTCTCCTATATGTAAATGTACCCTATCGAGTTGTGAAGGTTGTCTTGAATTGATCAGTATGTTCCACCAAGATTTTCTTATAACCTAAAAAACAATCCAAGAAACAATAAAGAGAAAAACTTATAACTCTATGTAGCATTTCATCAATCTTGGATAATGGATAAGGATCTTTCTCTAAAGTATCATTTAAATTTCCAAAATATATACACAAATGTATATTGCCATTTTTTTCTTAATTAGATCCAAATTGGTAATCTATATGGAATATATTATTAGATAAATAATTTTTTTCTTGAAGTAATTTTTTAATTTAGCTTTCATAGCTAGCTCAAATTTTTATTGTTTTTAATGCATCATCTTATAATTGGGTAATAATTGAATTTTATAGTTGATAATGGTTTGATCAAAGGTCTTAATTTTCTTTGTTTTTAATGCATCATCTTATAATTAGGTAATAATGGAATTTTGTAGGTAATAATGTTTTGATTAAAGGGCATAAAATCATCATAGGAATATGAAAATACTTTAATATTATCTCTTAAAATAGTCTTAAGTTTTACTATCTTTTTATTACTAAGTCCTTTTCCTAATTTGACTATTTTAGGATTTTCTTTGGTTTTTTAGTTTAGTAAGTCTTCATCTTTATTGAAGCTCTTTAATTTTTTTTTTAATATTAATGTCAAATTGATTCTCCAACTCTTAGGAATTGAATTTGAACATACATTTTGTTCAAAAAAATGGATCCTCATTTTTAACTTGATTTTTAAAGTCATTTTTTCTTTGGTGTGAAAATGCTTTAATAGAATCATCATTATGAAAAACTTGAATATAAGTGTTATTATCTAGAAATTTAGGTTTTGGTATTAACTTGAAAATAATTCAATTGAATAATATAAATGATTCTAGTTTTAATTTTGTTGCTACTTAGGCTAATTCATTAGCCTCTATGTTCATTCCTCGATGAATAAAATTGATATTATATGTTAAGAATTATTCTAATAAAGACTAACCTTTATGAATGTACCTTTTGATGAGTCATAGTTTGATTGGCTGTGTTGACGAGGCCTCATTGATGCATTGTATCATGCGTCGATGAGGCCCTGTCGATGTAATGTTGATTTTTAGCTATAAATACGTACCTACTAGCTACATTTATGGCATAAGAGATTGTAGTTGTAGCAAAGATCTTACAGTTTTTTCATTTGAAAGTTAGAATTTTCCTCCTAAGTGCTTGCAGTAGGAGTCATTGAGTGTATGAATCTTTATTCAAGCATTATTGTACTTGAGCATGATAGTGTATGCGGCAATAAAGATGAGCTTTCTGATAAATGTTGTAGCATCCTGGATAGATTAAATATTTTATTTATGCATTTAATGTTTTCAATTATTTATTAAATGTCTTTAGTAATTAAGTTAATGAAGTGATTAAGTAAGGTAGATTAAACACATAAGTATGACCATTTCGAGTGTAACACGTATTTGCTTGGTAATCGCAGCAGCGTTATTGCTTGGTATGCCCAATAGTGTAGTGCTTGGTCACCTAATAGTGGATACGTGGGTTAAGAAGATATACAAAAAGTGGGATTAAATGCTTATGTTAGGATTAGTTAGATGCTAGTTTCTTAGTTAATTTAAATTAGTTAATTCAATCACTTTTATCTTCCTTTGAACACCAAAACTATAAAATACAAAATGATAAAAATCAGATGCCTCAATTACACTTAACCATACTAGTGTATATCACAAGTGTAATTGGGAAGACAACAATTGACCTTAAGGTAAGATTCACTTCCTAAAAGACTAGTGCATTGGAAATGATAAAGTCCATGGAATTCAATTAGATTGCATGTGAACGCTTTGTGATTTGTATGGTTGGGCGTAGGGGTACCTCGTTGCTCATCATTGGCACCATTGCCGAGGACTTTATTTGTTAAAAAATGCGCTATTTAGGTTTAAGTGAATACCATTAATATTGTTGTATGAACCTCAAGGTCAATATCATTCCCTTTATACATAAAATTATAAAAACACAATTATTAATTCTATTTTGGTTTGAAAAATGTCTTCTTCTTCTCACAAATGTGAAGAAGTTAAACCGTCAATCCCACAGGAATGCAAAGTGGTATATACTCATCTAGATGAGTATGTACCAAACTTCACCTTCATCCTACATCAGGATGAATAGTTGCAATGGTGTGAAATGGAGGGCAACATTATCTTGCCCCCTAATCGATCTATGCCAGGGATGCTATGAAAACTCTTAAGAAGTTGGGCATCTTAGATCTTCATAAAGAATACGTTGTGGATGGATATGACACTTGAAACTAGTATTCCACTAAAACACAACACAAGCAAGATCAACATCAAGAGAAGCTCCATGAGGCTACAAAAGGGAAACATTATACTAATTCCTTGTTCCTACTAAATGAAGATGACAATGAGGATCCTTCTACTGAAGGTTCTTAACATGAAGATTCTCCACTCTTGATATTGGTGATGAGGGTGTGAACCTAAACCTGCGATCCACTATTCATAAATTAGGTTTAGGAAAAAGTGATAGCCAAGGTAGGGACTTAGGCAAGCATCATAATAGAAAGGGATCTAAGGATGATGATCATAATAAGAAAAAGAGTAATGGTAAACACTACGGTGATGATGGCTGTCCACCTTCCTCTCCATCCTCTTCATTTGATTCCAAACATTCCTCTTTATTTCACAATTCTCATAGAAGTTGCCATTAAAATAGTCATGATGAAGGTGATCAATGAGACAATAATGACCATGAAGGCCACCAAGATCGAAGGGGTGGCTAAAATTATCATTGACATCATTGATGCAATGATAATGATGAACCTTTGTTAGTGACCCGAAGTATGCTCAACATTGTAGAGGTAGTTAAAATTCCAACCATGCATATGAAAGATAGTCAGATTAAGTGCTTAAACATTAATAATATCCCAAGATTTGAGGGGGGGAATACAATTCTGATCTGCAAACACATCTATAAGCTTTCCATGATGCCTATCCCTTATAGAACATAGAGAATGAATGGTAGAAACTCTAGCTTTTCCCAAGGACACTCATCAAGGAAGCTAAAAGTTGGTACTAATCCTTGGAGTCTGAATCCATTCGTAGATGAAGTACCATGTTAGAGCTATTTAATGACAAATATCAGATGTACTCTAGAGTGTTTAATCTGAGAAGGTAAATCCAAGCCTAGAAATAGGAAATACATGAACCCTGAATGTTACCATGGATAGATATTATTTACTCTTACACTGATGCCCTAGCCATGGTTATTCTTAGAGGGAACAACTTCACCACATCATAGATGGGCTCAGAGCAGAAACTAGAAGAACCCTTGGGATGTATACCCAAGGAAGATTGTATGAACTGAGAGCTCATTAGATCCAAAGGATAATTGAGTAGGTAGCAAAAGAAGAAGGTGAGCTATGAAAAAGGGAAAGTGTAGAAGAGTATAATAGGGACTCTTCCATTAGAAAATGAGAGGTTTGATTTTTTGATGAGGAGGAGTGACCACTTGATGAAGTGGTGAATAGAAAAACCTTACCCATCCAAAGATCTATTTTTGACATTTTGGCAAGGGTTGATAAATTATGGGATTCTTTGTATGAAAATTTTCAAATGCGATGAAGATTGTGAAAAAATCCAAAGAGAAAAATCGTGATCATAACTATAGAAGGAAAAAAGAAGCTGAACATGCTTACCAAAGAGGTAAGGTCAAAGTTGCTATAGTAGAGGAAGTTATGGAAACTAACTTTGATGATGAAAATAATTGTGACATTTGTCAATACGAATATCCAAAGGGATGTTGCCTTGTGGTGTCACACTTACAAGAGTTTGAAGTGTATGCATTAAATCCTCAACTAGCACATAGGCATGCACTTACACGATTACCTTATCCTCAAGGTAATCCAAGGTAGTTCCACCAATATAAACAAGCTTACTACCCAAGAAAAACTCTTTTACAACCTTATGAGTAATACCAATAATGGCACCAACCACAATCATGGGGAATGACACTATTAAGGTAGTAGTACCCTTATAGGTAACTAGATCCATATGGATACTATGTTCAACAATCTGTATCTCCAAGAAGTTTTGTAATTCATACCTCCTTTTAGCATCACTATTACCCTCTAGAGTACCATTGAACACATTCACCATCTGCTTGAGGGAAAAACCCATATCCATACCATCCTTTGCATCCATCTGCACACACACCTCCACGTTCAACCCAATTATGTCCTCCTCCATCCATGTAGGATGAGATTCCTTCATAGCCATAACAACGAATTGCTACTAGGGTTGTACATTCACAACTAGATTTCTAGCCAAGTGGTCAAGACAATAACTCAAGGAAAAGGCCTTTCTTTTGACCTAGTAGTCCCCTTCAACCCTTACAATCTAGTCCAACTGATTATTTTGCATCTCCAGCACCCTCATCCTTTGAATTAAACACCTTCGAGTTTCCTTCAAACTAAGTGTTGCCTCGGATTCGCACTGTGATGCTAACTCATGTTGTTTTTGACTAGATCAAGGCTAGCAATCTTTCCATGAAAAGATCCAACCTAGGAAGTCCACTCATTTGGACATGAGCCATGCAAGGCTATTTTTAGCTCTAGTTCCACCTCGTCTCCCATGACATTTACAAGGCCTGGAACCTACCACCTATCAAGAAGAGTAACATCCACTTAGAATTGGTAGATCAATCAATTACTATCCCTCTAGGGTTAGTAGAGGACATTATGACCATAGTTTGTGGGTGGTCCTATCCTACTGATTTTCTAGTGATTAAGATTAACAACTGCAAAAGTGACTTTCCCATCATTATGGGAATAGCTTGGTTAAGCATGGTCGACACACGTATGAATATAAGGGACCTATCTCTAGAAATATCTAAGGCAAATGAACTAGGCAAGATAGAGAAGAAGTATGTTCCATGCATCACATATAATGATAATGGGTGCATTTGTATGCAAAATATTTGATTAATCAAGAGTGCACACATTAAAGCATGAAATCAATGTGCACAAGAAATTAATATTCAAAGGTATCTATACATAGTATCCACAAAATAGGAGGACACCCAATGGATGATAGTTGACTCAAATAGTAGTACATTATGCATGGAACCAACTGAGAGCCTAACATATGCTTATATTAAAGGCATTGATAAAATTGAATGCGTTCATTTCCAACTCTCTGATGAAGATGATGATACTTGTTGGGGAGAGTTGGAAATCCCTAATAACTTCAAGTAGGAGCCTCTAGAGCTAAAAATTTTACCGGCTGGTATGGAATATGCATTTCTAAGCAATGGTAAACTAGTCATAATTAATGTCAAACTTGCTGCTGAAAAAAAGAAAAGTTGTTAAAGGTAGTTAACAAGAGGCCAACAACCTTTTCTTGGGCATATCTAGAGCTAACATGAATTAATCCAAGGATATGTCAGCATCACTTTTAGACTGACTTGACCATGAAGCCTAGAAGGTAACCACAGAGGCAACAGAATCCCAAATTAAAGTAGGTTATCAAAGAGGAAATTGAACAACTCCTCAAGGCAGGGTTCATCTATCCCATCACAAATAGTGAGTGGATTAGCCCACTCATAATTGTGCTAGAGAAAGATGCTAAATGGTAGGTCTACATTAACTTCAGGATGTTGACAATGGCAACATTTAAAGATCATTTCCATTTTCCATTTGTGGATCAAGTATTGGACACCATATCTAGGCATTGTTATTATGGCTTCTTGGATGGTTATAGTGGCTATAACCAAATCCAAATTATGCTAGAAGATTAGGCCAAGATAACATTCATGAGTCCCTAAGGGACTTTTGCATATTGTAAGATGCCATTCAGTCTATGTAATGTCTTTGCAATATTTCAATATTTGAACCTTAGCATTTTCCAATAGTAGATTGGTAGTGATGTGGAAGTCTTCATTGATGACTTTTCCACCTATTTAGCTACATTTGAGCAAGTATTAAAAAGATGTGTTGAAACAAATCTACGACTCAACTAGAAAAAGAGCCATCTCATGGTCCAAAAAGGCATTGTGCTAGGGTACCAAATTTTGCAAAGAGGGATTGAGGTAGACACAAAAAAGATAAGGTCATCTAAGGAATAACATGCTAATGAAAGATCATTAAATATGTTCAATCATTCCTTGGACAAACTAGCTACTACCGATGATTCATAGAGAATTTCTCTAAGATCACAAAGCTATTGGTAGAGGTTACAAAGAAATATGCACCTTTCAAGACCAAGGAATGTGAACATGCATTCTAATATTTAAAAGAGAAACTCGTAGAAACACCAATCCTACAACTAATAAACTAGTTTAGACCCTTCCACATCATGACAGATGCATCTAACTATGCCTTAGGAGCAGTGCTTGTGTAAATGGATGATAAGAAATGCCCATACTATATCCACTGCATGAGTTAAAGCATTGTGGGAGCATAATTAAATTACACCACCACAGAGAAAGAACTAATGGTAGTGGTGTACACTCTAAAAAATTTCAGGCACTATGTGCTTGGTTAAAAAGTATTTGTGCATACAAATCATAGTGCAATCCGCTTCCTCATGAAAAAACCAATGGTGAGCCCTTGTGTCATACAGTGGCTTGTGATCTTGTAGAGTCAAGAATGTGGTCACTAACCACTTGTCTTGCTTAAGATGGAATAATAAAGAGGAGGAGAACTCACTCTCTGATTAACTCCCAGATGAACTCCTCTTTATAGGAGTAATAAGAGAAAAAATGCTCGTAAAAGCAACATGGTATAATGGCATCCTTACTTATATTTTCACTTAGGAGATGTCACAATATTTGGACTTTAGAAAGAAGCAAAAATTTCCTCATTAGGCCAAATACTTCATGGAAATCAATGGACACCTTTATAAGGTGTGCGCTAATGGCCTAATTCGTTAGTGTGTCCCTGACGAAGACCAACTGCATGTTCTCTAGGATGCTCATGAAGGGACTTGCAGATGCCACCATGCAGGGAGATGCATGGCCATAAAAATCCTAATGGCAAGATATTATTGGCCTACAATCTGTAGGGATGCCCACTAGTTTGTTAAATCTTATGAATGTTGTCAATGAGATGGGGGGATGACTACTCGTATGAAAGATCCTCAACAATGGATTCAGATACTAGAACCTTTTGACATATGGGGTGTTGACTTCATAGGCCCCATCACACCCACATCCAATGGAAAGGCATATATTATAATAGCAATTGACTACTACACAAAGTGGGTAGAAGTAGTAGCTATTACTAATTGTACCTCATCCACTATTGCTAGATTCATACAACAAAATATTATGAATAGGTTTGGGATGCCACATTCACTAATTTCTGATAATGGAACTCATTTCATAGGTGCCACTTTTAGAAAATTGATGTAATGCTTGGGGATTGAATATAAATTAACAACACCTTATCAACCCTAAGCCAATGGTCAAGCAGAGGTAACCAACTAGGAGATCACAAAAATACTAACATAGACCATTAGCAAATATAGAAAGGATTGGAGTGCAAAAATTAACAATGCCCTTTGGGCTTATCATTCAACATGGAAACTTCCTATTGGCTATTCTCCCTACAAGTTAGTGTATGAAAAAATTTCAATGCTCCTAATCCAATTTGAGCTTCATACACTTTCAACAGCCTATGATCTAAATCTTGACCTTAGTCTAGCACAAAAAGAAAGATTGATCAACCTGAATGTACTAGATAAAAATCAATTAGTGGCCCTATCTTTGAATGAGGTGAATAAGGCATTCAGCAAGCAATGCCATGACCTTAGAACTAGGAAAGTAAAACTCCAATAAGAAGATAAGGTTCTCTATTGGAACCTCACACATGTATCCCAAAAGGAAAAATTTCAAACATTGTGAAAAGGACATTATATAATCAATCAAACCTTTCCCTCTAGGGCCATGTTAATCTACAAATGTGAAAGCCCAAATAAAAATTAGTTGGTTAACATCCAAGAAGTAAAGCCCTTCCTCGAACCAAGATAGGCCAATGCAACTACCACCTCGATGGATGGACAACCACGTTCAATTTTTCAAATCTCCTCCTTCCAACTTAGTCATGGGGGAGATGGCCATCTGTGCTAACCATAAATATGGCTTCTTAGTTTTTCTACTTCTTTATTTTCCACATTTTTGATATTACAAATTTTTGATTTTCATATTTTTCTAATTTTCCATCATTGTTAGTACCTTTGAACCTTTCTTGATTATTTTACACTTTCTTATATATTTTACTTTGTTTTGTTTTGATTCAAGAGTGATATTTCCTTATTTTTACTAATAAAATTGCTTTGTTGTGAGAAGACATAGTGTCGTTGTTGCCATTTACTAATGATGGTTTGTGGTTAATGTTAAGATTGTTGATGTTTGGTTTTTATTTTTATATTATGATATTTGATGACTTTGACATGGTTTATTTTTCATGGAATAGGCAGTGAGTCCACATCATCCACCCATCCAATGAACTTTATGGTTTTCCTTATTTTGGGAATTTGAGGTTCCTTCCATTAAGAAAACTTTTAATCAATTGGTGACCTTAGTAGTTCTATAATTAGGAAGGATTCAAAGGTTTGTAAAGGGTGTGACTTCAAGGGAACTAATCTTCTTTATACTCTTCTACTTGCTTGAGTGCTTGCATGTTTTTCATAGACTTCTTACTATTCCATACTAACCACTAATAGGAAATCAAATAAAGTCTTTGCATGGTGTGGTTCCCATCTGATGAGATGCGACCTGCATGTGCCGCGATATCGC